>PVIY010016054.1:7689-52637 GCA_004026745.1 Myrmecophaga tridactyla
AAAAAAATATAATAAAACAAAAAAAACTAGGCAGATCGTGAGTTTGCCAGACTGCACTTCCCACCACTTTAAGGTTGTGCTCCTGAGGTGCCTTCTCCCTTCAGGCCTGCCCCTCCATAGCTGCAGTGATTGCACAGGGATGCTGAGGTGGATTTGCCATTCACCACACCCAATTGAATAGCTATTCATGGCTCCCAGTGGGGCAACTGATCCCAGTGCTGGGAATGCGGTTTTATGAGGTAGACAGCTAGGCATGCCTCAGGGCTCCCAATGGGCTCAGCCAACTGTGCAGCCGTGTGGGGAGGTTTTCCCAGCCAGCAGCCAAGGCAGGGTGGAGCAGAGGGGCAGTAAGCCCCCTTGGGTCCACAATTCCCTGCATACTGCCATCTACCCCTGGTGGGGGGGGGGTCACAACTTATCGGACCCTTTCTGCTCTCCTACTCCCCATTTCCTGCCTCTCTCCTCCCCGTGAAATACTGAAGACCTTCTTTGATCACTCACCCCTCGGAACTGCAGTACCCATCATTTTTACCCCATCATCTATTTTGTTCTATGAAGCAGGGGTGAATCAAGCCTACCTATTCTGTTATCTTCCTCTAAGTTCTGTAGTTGGAAGTTACAATAGTGAGCATGATGGATGTGTGCTTCTTCTTTCACATGGCTTAAAACCAAAAAGAAGATGCATACACTTAAGGGGACACTAGAAAAATTGTGTGAAGAATTAGTATTGTCAGTAGAATGCACGATCTGGTCTTTACAAAAGCCAATTGCTAAATTTGTATGAGTTCTGTAAGCCAATTAATATCATGCCAGTAGCCTGAAATCATCTCCACACTGGAATTCTGTGAAATGCTGTATATCAAAACATTTAATAGCACACCACTGAATGTATGTTGTTAAAAAGGGATTATAGGTGCTGTAATATTAAGAACATATTATTTAAACTAACACATAGGAGAGACACACAGTCAAATCTTAGAGAATTATAGAAAGCTTTCTAGGGCATTAATATCTAAGATAACCTGAAAGACAAGTAGAGATAAAGCATGGAAGATGACCCAAGAAGAGTCTAGAATGGTAAATAGGGGGCTGAATTTTCAGCATTACATAACTCCTGTAAGGAAATCTGAAATGAAACCTGAGACGTATTCAGTGAGGTATAACTGAGTGGGCACTGTGATTGAATTGATTTAGGGAGAGAAGCTTGAACCTCTTATTTCAGGATTTCAGGCTTAAGAACTGGATGGAATCTAGTACGATTCCTTGAGCTAGGGGTAAGAGAGGAAGAATAACTGAAGGAAGTAAAGATCGTGAGTTTCATTATTAAATTTCTGAGTTTCAATGCCTATGAAGCAACCCGGCGGTGAAGTGTACTGATCATTTTGCAGATATAATTCTGAAACTCAAAAGAGTGATTTGTGCTAGAAACTCATTTGCAAGTTTTTAAGAGGTAGATGATCAGAAGACTGGATGGGATTGTTTTAGAAGAGTTTCTGAACATTTTTTAGATCTGAGATTCTGCAGAGAAGCTAAAGAAACTAGGGGATTACACATAAAGCTTGTCTGCAATTTTGGGAAATTTAAGGATTAAAAGTTGTCCACAATCCTCAAACTGAGAACACCTGGTATATTCAGAGAAAAGTAAGTGATGTGGTTAATGAGTCTAAGAAAGAAAATCCAAAACAAGACACTTGGCAACAATCCTTATCTTGTCAATTTTTAGAGATGAAGGAAATCAGTGACTAGTGTTTTGTTATGGATAGAATTAGTAATTGAATTATAATTTATATGTTGTAGAAATCATTGTTTTTGAAGGTCACTTTTCCAACTTTCTTGGGAATAGTGGCTTTTTCTTCTTTAACCAATTCTTAATATTTTGAGTTTTAAAAAATCACATACCAACTACAATATAATTTGGAGAGATGAAATTATTTTGATTGATGCATCTCTTCCTACAGTGCATCTTGATTGCCCATGAATGAAGTAAACATTAATTTATGTTGCCAGTTTGGTTAGAAAATAAAATACATTTACCATGTTTTATCAAAATCTTTCAGTAGGAAAACTGTGCACTATGTATCTCTTATGTAATATTTAGTCAGCAATTACGTGCCCTGCTAGATCGTAATCTATTTCCTAATCTATTTCCTAATCTCTCTTGAAAATAAACCCAATATAAAAAATATAATATATAGAATTCAATTAAAGAAACATATTAAATGTAATTTATTATTAAATATTTATCGTTAAACTGGACCTGAAATACAATTTCAAAGAACTACTACTGCCAAGCCTATAGAAGCTTTAAATGTACTTACATAAAAGTTTAGAAAATAACATTTCATAGTCTAATTTAAAATAAATTTACAATCAATTCACACTGATTTTTTTTCAATCATTTTCACATTCATTGACTAATATTTCTAAATATTGTGTCAGGCTCTGCATAAATTTGTGTATGTTTGTAAAAGGCCAGATAATAAGTCTTATAAACTTTTAGGCTATAGTGTCCTGGTCACAATTATTCAATTCTATCACTGTAGAACAAAAGTTGTCATATACCATATGTAAACAAATAAATGTAGCTTTTTTTCCCAAGAAAACTTCACTTACAAAATAGGGGCTTTCTGGATTTGGCCCATGGGCAGTATGCTGGGAGGTGCAAAATGGACTAGACAGGGTGACTCTATTAAATAAATGACATTCCTTTAGATGATACTGTGTACACAAATTATGTTAATCCAAAGATGGAAATAAAAAAGCATGATAGAAAAACAAAAATCACTGTGAAAACAGAAGCATAACAGGATGTTTTTTAATTGACCCATTGGTGAAGACTTTGTCATGGAATTTTAATATTTTAGATCTTAAAGTTCGGATAGTAATAATGATAGCAATTATATTGTCCTTTGTAGTTAAAAAATACTTCCACGCATATTGTCTAATTTGGTTAGAAAGAAATATTGACCAGCAGTATATGTGAAGCTAGGAGATAAATTTGAAGAAAGGCATGAAATCAGAAAGCACAAGACATACTTAGGCATAAGTGAATTTCTTGTTTTGGCAAAAACTACTGGGCTAAGTTCTTTGGCTGAAGAGATTAGAGTTAGAACTATTAAGTCTATGGAATTTTTATAGTAGCTTTTAGGCCATGGGGAGTCATTAAAAGTGCTTGAACAGCATAAAGACCAATCAGAGCCATGCATGAAGAAGATTCATACAGCAACTTCTTTTGGATAGACTGTAAGGGGGAGATAATCAAGGTGGAATAATAAATTAAAATACAACTGTAGAACATACCCTGAGAGAAGGATTAGAATCCTGAACTAGGGAAGTGCCAGGGAAAGTAGAAAAACAAAAGTGATCATGAGGAAAATTTATTGAGAGCAAAGTAAATGGACAGCAATTATTTTTATATGCATTTTTTTCTTTTTCCTGGAAATAGCACTCTCTTTCCTTGCTGTGAATTCCCATCTCTGTCCATGTGATTCTAAGGGAACAAACAATCTGAGTTCACCCTCTATCCCAATATTTTTACTCCCCACCTTGGTGTTTAACCTTGATCCAACCTCAATAATTGAAATCTTCCCCTCAAAAAAGACCAAAATAAGGTAGATGGGGCAAACTTCTCTCACTCTTGCATGGATATAATAATAATAATAATAATAAAATAATAATAATAGTAACAACAGTAACAATAATGATAATTATTAACTGAATACTTACTATGTGTGAAGCACTGTTCAGGTGATTTACAATTAGCTCATTTCAACCAAAGCCATTGGTGGAAATGAGAAGAAATGAGATATAGTTGGAGAAGTGGATGTGTCTTATGACATTAAGACATTGTTCTAGTTTGCTAGCTGCCGGAATGCAACACACCAGAGATGGATTGGCTTTTAATAAAAGTGGATTTATTTTGTTGGTTCTTCAGAGGAAAGGCAGCTAACTTTCCACTGAGGTTCTTTCTTACGTGGAAGGCACAGGATGGTCTCTGCTGGTCTTCTCTCCAGGCCCCTGGGTTCCAACAACTTTCCCCGGGGTGACTTCTTTCTGCATCTCCAAAGGCCTGGGCTGAGCTGCAAGTGCTGAGATAAGGAATGCCGAGCTGCTTAGGCTGTGCTAGGTTGTGTTCTCTCATTTAAGCACCAGCCAATTAAGTCAAACGTCACTCATTGCAGCAGACACGCCTCCTAACCAACTGCAGATATAATTAGGAACAGATGAGGTTCACGTACCATTGGCTTATGTCCGCAGCAACAAGACTAGGTATGCTCACCTGGCCAAGTTGACAACTGAATCTAACTAACACAGACATAATTTTAGTTTTTATGGCCCTGTTCCCCAAAGTGATTTCCTTTGATTATGCGAATTCCTCCAATACCCTTCTCAGCTATCTGAGTCAATAAATCTCATATTTTACTCTGAAACTTCCCTGAGATAGTTTCTATTATTAGAAATAAGGGTGTAACAGCAAACACAGTTCTTGACTGATTAGGTATGAAGGCAAGAAAGAATGAGGGAAAAATAGAAGATGATTCTGCAATTTGGAGTGGCATTGACTGTGAAAAAAGGATTCATTTGGGAAAGATAAAGAAATAATCAGGTATCTTTTACAAAAGATTGTAACTTCATGGGTAAATGGTCAGTAAGGTATTTTTGGTATAAATGGGAATTACTTAACGAATGAAAAGAAATCCCAGAATGTCCACTAGGGCCCTGTCCATGGCTGTGCAGCATGTTAGTTACTTAGAGTTCTATGCTCAGGGCCACATACATGACTTAATGATCTTCTTTCAATATATTGAAAATCTTAATTCTATCTTTGAACATGTGTTTATCCAATAGGACAATGCAGCATGCACATGAGCAAAAGAGATTTTGCAAGATGCATACCTACCATCCATTTCTGCCTCATTAGCATAAAGCTTTTACGATTTCACATAAGGACAGCATTCCAATGGTTCCACAATGCATGAGACTTAAAGCTGGTATAAAGTACACCTCTTATATCTATAACTGAGTAAGCATGAGTGCTGACAAACTCAGGAGACCACACTTACTTTTTAAACCTGAACTTACTTTGCATGCAGAAAGAAGGCAATGCCATCCTAAGAAACACAAATGACCAAAGAACTATCCCATATCCTTTCTTATTTGTCTTATTTCCCAGCTTTAGTCTATCACTTGCACTGAAAATGATAACATAAAAGGAAAGGGAACGCTAAGGCAATCCACGGTTCCTTTTCCTTTCATTATTTCCTTTCTCATTAGAAAGCTGAAGGTAGAGACCGTTGGTAGAATGTGTACATACTGAGAACTGAAATAAAAATATTTGAGTTAGTTTTGTGCAGCATTTCCACTATTCAGGTGAGAACAAAATACATGTATATGTATGAGCAGTGAAATATGGATTTTGGCATTTTGGTAATTCCACAATTATTTGAATGCTCTTACATTTGTATTTAAAACTGGAAGTGCACAATTTTGAGATAATGGTAAAATTCATATCAATATTTAATTTTTTTAATTTGTCTTTTATTTAGTACAATATTAAATAGCTTAAATAGCACATTAATAACAACATGACAAAACAAGTGAGAGACCATGGAAGATAGAAAAGGGTTTATATTTTAATACTATTATGTCATTTTTCCCTGCTTTTTTAGAGCCACAATTTTCACTTTGCACTGGGCCCTACAAATTATGCAGCTGACCTTTAAGTCTACATTAGAAATGGTAAATCACAAATGCACATCCCCCTTCATTGTCTGGAGCCACTTAGCTACCCCCACCGAGACGGATCTGAAGGAACGGAGACTCTGGATGAAGTAGCACTAACAATGTGATGGTTAACAATGAAATAAAGGATGCATGCAGACAGAAGAGGTGGACGGGGTGCCAAGGTCAGTGAGCCAGTTAACAGAAACTAATGGAATATTGTCCAGAAGGAAACATGACAGGATTTGAAGGTAACCATATTCTCTATTCCTTATGTTTTCATGAAAGCATCTCCATACCCATAAGGACCCAGTCTGGAGTAACATTTCTGCTCTTCCTTTCCATCTACTCCTAAACTTTACTCTTTATCTCTCCACGAGAGGAGTGGTTTACCACATGCTGAGAATCTATCATCTATGGGTCCACTTTTCTCTTTGGAATGGAACAAAGATGCTAAATATGACTACTGTCACTGAATTTGCCTTTCTTTTCTCTGGGCTGTTGCCTGTCTTTAGCAAGCATCCTTCTCCCTCCTGCATTTGGTAAGCTTACAGCATAGAGGCTGTGTCTCTGCCAGTGAGAAAGCTGTAATTATGGATGCCTAAATTCACCACAGGAAGCTGGTCTGTAACTGTAGATCCAAGTTTGCTCTATAGTCCAGCATGATTAATGCTAAATAGGATTTCTATTTCAATCCCTTCTTGAGGATTTTGTTTATTTTTGACTGGTTGCAAGCTAAGAGAAGATAGCTGGGGTTAATTATTACCTATTGGAAAATGATTGCCCTCTAACTCTTTAAACATAGATGTCAACAGGTAAAGGCATGAACCAAAGGGTCATAAAAGTGGTACAAGGTTGTTGAGAAAATATACAGACATTGCCACCTGAACTGGGTTTTATATTTTCACATTGGCTTAGGTGGAAAAAACAGACAACAGAGTTTAGTGGAGTTCAAGATTCCTGAGAAGTTGCTTTTTAAAATTTAAAATTTAAAATCTCTCTAAAGAGATTTTCATCCATAATTTGAACAGAGACAGACAATCTAGCACAAGTTTTGAGGGATGGAAGAGTGAAAGAGTGGAGAGCAAGGAAAACTCCACTTCCTGTTCTTAATCTCCCTAAGTGAATTCTTACTAGAGAGTTACAAGCATTTTGAAATGAAGGGATGAAGGATGAGCAAGGTGCCTGAGATTGCCATAATCAATTACTGTGTCTCTTCACTTTATAGTGATGGCATTGGAAAAATATCAGAAAGAACTAGGAGACCCACATGAAGTTGTTGGGGCAGCGTAAATCCTGGGCTCAGTTCTCCCTGATGATTATCAACCATGAACTTTGATTAGGAATAATTTGTGTCGGGTTTCTTACAACACAAAGGCATGAGCAACATAAATATATGTTTTCTGTCTTTGGAGATTTAAAAATTAATACAAACCACACTAATACATAAGGGAAATAATTGATTATCAACACAAAGTGATTTAAACTTAGAAAAAAACCCTTTTACATAAGATATTCTATAAAACAAAAAAGTATTTCCAAATGAACTATTTCTTCTGAAACTATTTTCCTACGTCTGAATTTTAGTGAGGATGTCAAATGCAGTCACACAAAATAGAAAATTTGCAGCAAGAACTACTAGGTTTCCGAGAACTACAACTACAATTTTTAAGCAGATTCATCCTTTGTCTATGAAAAAATAGGAGTAAGGCTACTTAAAGGAGATTAAATTGGGTGGTTATTACTCGCAAATACAGGAAAGGTCTTATAGGTTCATTTTTTCCAGACAATAACATTGAAAATGTTGGAAGTCTAATTTTGGTATTTATCGTTATGGTAAGAATAAATATTTTTTAAACCTGACCTATTCCAACCTCCTCACAATTTCTGAAGCAAACCCAAATCTGCCAAAAAACATTATTTATTAACATTTATATCTCTTTGGCAAGGATAATTTGTCTAATCATTGAGGTATGGCATGCATGAGCTTGAAGCTTTTCTCATCCACAAACCATTAATGTACTGATAGAAAGTAGGTGAATTGTTAATTCTTTGTGCATTTATCATCCATTTGTGAACATCTTAAAAGCATTTTAAAATATGTTCTTTCTTACGTTTATTTGGAAAGCCTGCCAAAACCTTTCTTAAGTTGGGGAACTTTGTGTGTGGGGAAGTAAAAATTTACAGTAACAAAACAAACAGAAACCAAAAAGAAACAACTGTGATTTGGTCTACTGAGAGTTTATTGCTAGAGTGTTTTATGTGTAACTAGAATTGCATATATTGTAGTAGTTTAGCCTGCCTGTGCTGAGATATTGAAATTTCTTTCACAGCTTACATGCTTATTCTTGGTATCTGTAAGTTATGATTGTTCTATTATTAAAATATTTAAATGTGCATGGTTTAGGGATTCTTTGGTTGCAATGAAGCACTCCACACAAGTTAAACCACATAAGTACAATGGCTAATCATCAGGCTTTTAAGGGCAACTTCTGACAGAGGCACTAACATCAGGCCTATTCTGTGTGTACCGGGTTGAACTTGGCTACCAGATCTGAGTCAGTAGGGCCTCCTAGGCCCAGAATTCTCTGCCTGACAAATCTTTATCTCATTTCATATTCTTGGCAGAGAGAAATCTGTTTGATCTCTGATCACATCATGGGGTTAAACTTCTATTCTTAAATGAAATGCGTATTCAGTCTGTGGAGTTATATGAGCACAACTATATGGTGCAACCTTGATTTGAGCCCTAAAGAGGCAACAGTCGGGAAAGGCACCCCCAAATGCTTACTCTACTGAAAACTTGAATACACATGCTATAAAATGGGTGAGGAAGGTCATGAAATTGTATGAAACCTATAGTCTGTGCTGGCAAATATAGGGGCATTCCTCATATCCATTTTTACATTCTTGCTTATCAGTTTTCTTTTTTTCTTGCATGGGCAGGCACAGGGAATCGAACCCGGGTCTCCAGCATGGCAGGCAAGAACTCTGCCTGCTGAGCCACCATGAACCACCCTCTTATTGTTTTTTCACATTCCCTGCATGCCTATTATATTAACCTTTGCCCAGAAAGTCCTGACTTGCCTGTGACTGGAATTACTATAAGAAGCATCCTATTTGACTCTCAAAAGTATCCTGGTTTTGGCCACACATTAAATTGTCCCTCTATTTATCATACTCAGTTCTATGTACTTTTTATATAGTATTTCATTTCATCCTTAAAATAACCTTTCAAGGTAGGTGCTATTATTACCATCATTTTAAAGATAAAGAAACAAAAGCACAAAATCACTAATTAAAAGAGTGTCAAACATAAATTTGAACCCTATAACCTAAGCCCCTAACTGTTTATGGCTTCATATAATTTTAGACTGAAATGGCAAATATTTGGAATATAATCTTATCTGTGAGTTTAAGGAAAGACAATATGAAAAATATTCATCTTTTGATGTACCTTTTCATATGTATGTTGGCAGGAAGCAAAAAGCAGAAGGAAATAAGAAGGTGCCAGGCAAGTTCATCAGCTCTTTGGAGCTGAACATAATATTTTATAGGCTCAGAAAACACTATCTTAGAAACTGGATTACTTTCACAATGTTTAAATGTTCTGTGACTATTTTCTTTGCATTTGTCTTACTTTATAAGCATTTGTTTTGAAAACCTTAGCATACTAATTTGGGCAAAGGGAAACAAGAAATATTGTAATTGCTTATTTAATCTTGGAATGTCAGAAGAGAAATATTAGAATCGTTTGACATGAATGTCATGGTAATCAAAATATAACAATGATAAGAGTTAAATGAAATTTTGTATAAAGAATTGAGTCGGAATGACAGTTCACTTTCAAACTGCATGAGGTTATTTACTCTCAGTGACACTTTTCTGCTAAAAGAGGACAGATATCTGACTATTTCTGGAATATATGGTATATTCTTATATACACTTTAACATTTAAATTATTTCCTTATGGGGTATATGCCTTTAACCTAACATAGAGTGATCATGTTTTTATACCATATGCTTACTGACTTACTATAAATTCAACTCCCTCAGTTAAAAAAAAAATGGGTGCCAAAATAACATTTTTTTGATATATATATATGTTTAATATGAAAAATTCAATGACTTAACCAGGTATAGAAAAAAAAATGCTTGAAAATGTCTTAAAGCTTGGTCTCCAAATCCTGAGCATCAATGTCATGTACGGCATCTGTTAAATTGTAGATTGTTGGGTCCCACTCTAATCCTATCTTATCAGAATATCTGGGGATGGACTCAAGGAATCTGCCTTTTAATAATATTCCTCAAAATTCTTCCAGTAAAACCAGACAACCACTAAACTATCTTTAGTCTCATCAAAAATATAAATAAGAAAATACATGTTTGTTGGGATATAGACTATACTAATCTAACAGAAACCATACAATACAGAGATTCAAAAAGGATGGAAATTTTGGTTTTCTCATCTAAAAATCCAGAGGCAAGAGTTGCAGGATTGGGAAGGTGGGGTGGAGGAGGGCGACTCTGCCAGGCCAGGAAAGCACCTAGGTTTCTTCTATCTTGTTCTTCTGGAACCCAAAGGGCCAGTGCTCAATCATCACCTCTTACCTATGTTTCATCCTGAAGGAAGTGACTAGCAAACAATAAGTAAAGATTAAGTAAAGAGAAAGAAGATTTTTCATGACTTTATTTTCCAAAAGATGCCATCATTTCTGCTTGCATTATATTGCTCAGTGCTTTGACATTTAGTCATAACAAACTTCAAAAGAAACTGGAGATTGTGGTCTTGGACTTAGTAGACATGTGTCTAGCTGAAACTCAAGGTGAAACTTCTACACCTTAAAATAAGCAGGTGTGGTATGTGTGTGTGTAGAAGTAACTGGAAACAACCCAAATGCCCATCAACAAGAGAATGAGTAAACACATTGTGATATATTTATACACTAGAATTCTACTCAGTTATAAAAAGAAACTGAAACACAAACATCATTAATGAATACTTTAGATGTTATGTTGGAGCAAAAATGATAAATACAAAAGAATATACATTGGGAATGCAAGAGTAGTTCAGTGGTAGAATTCTCACCTGCCATGCTGGAGACCAGGGTTTGGTTCCTGCCTCATGCACTTCCCAAAAAACAAAAACAAACAAACCAAAAAAGCAAACAAACAAAAATTCAAAAAATGGTGCTGCAATAATGGGATACTCACATGAAAAAGAACTGAAATGTGACCCCTATCATACAGCGTACAAAGAAAAAAATGTACTGTTTGATTCAACATATGATATTTAGAAATAGGCAAAACTAATCTATGATGATAGAAATTAAGGTGTTTAAATATAGATTAATTATATTTTTTAATTCTGTGGATATACCTTTCTTTTTCTATTTTCATACAGTACAAATTTAGATCATTGATTTGAGACCTCATTTCTTTTTTAGTTGTTTCTTTACAATATATAGTATATATTCTAAATTCATCACAGTCAACCTTTAAATAATATACTGCACCACTTCCAGGTAAAACGTTTTTATAATTGTGTACTTTGATTTGCTCAAATTTCCTTCTGTCTATATATATGCTTAGAAAACCCAGAACACCTTACTTCATTTTCATTAAAAATTAGAAAAATATTTTATATTACCCATATTTTTAGCATGTTCCTCATTCTTCATTCCTTTGTGTACACCAAAATTTCCATTTATCATTTTTCATTTGCCTGAAAATCTTTTTCGAAAGTTTTTTGTTGTGCATGCTTACTGATAATGAATTTTCTCAGCTTTTGTTCCTCTTTAAATGCCTTCTTTTCATGTTCATTTTATAAAACAATTTGTCTGGGTATAAAATTTTAGATTGATTTTTTTCTGTCAGTACTTCAAAGATGTTACTCATTACATTTTGGCTTGCATAGCTTTTAATATGTATTTCACTGCTATTCTTATCTTTATTCTCTGTTTTCCATCTTCTTTCCCTTGGGCTATTAATAAGAAAGAGTGTTAAGTAGACAATAATTTAGAGTTATTCCGTGAAAGTCCTTATCATTACTTAGTATTTTCATTTATATAAAGTCACTTGACAGCTTACTTGATATAATCATATAAATGATATTTTACACATCATAATTTACTTCTATTCATTTAATATAAATATTTCAGGATTTCCTGTCTTCCCACATTTCAAAAATGCTCACACTATTTTTATTATTGCAACTAGTATTCACAAACCTTTGTACTTGCTCTTGCCTATCAGTTACAACTCCTCCCTTTTTGAAAAATACTTAAAATGAGAAACTACTTGTGATTTGCCCATCAGTGTGCCACAAATCTCAGTGTTGGTGAATCAGTATTTTAAAAGCCAAATATAATGGAAGTTTGTGGAAGAACAATTTCTAAGTGAAAAACAGCTCGTGTAATTTCCAACAAGATATACTTTTATGACTTGCTGTGTTTTCTCATATTCCTTATTGACTCTGGAACGTCCTTTCCATATTTGGTTGCCTGAAAAATTATTACTGATTCTTCAAGATGATTCTTGATCACTGATTCTTCAGGGACATGTCATCCATGTCGTGAAGCTTTCCCTAATTTTCCTCAACTACCCTGTGCCATCCACAGGAAGAGTTAATTATTATTCCTTTGTGATCCAAGATCATTATTTACACCTTTATTTTATATGGCAGCATAATAAAAATAGTATATTTATTTATAAACTTATGAATAAGTAACTAAATATTCTATACTTGTTCCTTACTATACAATACAGTCACTAAACTCTCCAAGGCTGAAACAGTGTTATATACAACTTCATTTTTCTGTAGTCTCTAGCAGTAGCTGGAAAGCTGTTGAGACTGAAAAAAATGTTCATTTTTTTATCATTGACTGCTGTTATGCTTAACCTAGTTTTCCTTATTTCATGCAGGAAAGATGCCTTTATTCTACTTCAGAAAAGGTTTCTCTCCTTCACAGGATCAGATATAAGATTGGTATATTATGTGGAGATGGAGAAGTTGAATTTATCAATGTATTAGTCAGGGTTCTCTAGGGAAACAGAACCAACAGGAGATATCTATAAATATTATGGGATATATAATATTGTCTCACACAATTGTGGAGATACACGAGTCCAAATTCTGTAGGGCAGGCTGCTAGCTGGGAACTCTAATGAAGGTTTTCCACGCATTCCCCAAGAGGAGGTGGCTAGCCGACGTAGAGATGAAAATTCTCTCTTCTGACTGCTGAAATAATCACTTCTTTTAAAGCCTTCAACTGATTGAGTAAAGCATCTCTCACTGCTGAAGGCGATCTCCTCAGTTGACTGTAGATATAATCAGCCATAGATGCAAACAACTTAATGATGATTTAAGTCTGTGAAATGTTCTCATGGTAACAATTAGGCCAGTGCTTGCCTGATCAAACAACTGGGCATCATAACCTGGTCAATTTGACACAAGAATCTAACAATCACAATAAATGGTAACCTTTTTTTGCTGTTTTTCTCTTTTTTCTCAGTATTATTTCTTTAACAATAGGAATTTATGCAAAAATAAATATGCAGAAAATAAAGTTATTAGTAAATCTCAAAAATCTGAAATTAGTACAAAATAGAATCCCACTTTCAATTTTGAAGTTAAAGGATATAATTTCAAAGATAATTAAATAACTGATTAATTATTCGTCCTCCTAGCCATTCTTAGTTTCCTATTCATGAAACTGTTTAGTTCCTGAGTGATTATTATATACCTAACACCTGTAGAGCTGTAGAGAATTTAGCCATGAGATAGACAAGTGTACAATCTTCAAATAAGGTACAATTTAGCAAAGATATTTGAGAAATTAATTCTAGTGCTAGGTACAGTGTGAAAAGGACAGTAACTAAGAATTGAACTCTAGATGTAAATGAATTTCTTCAATTTGGAAAAATCAGGGAATCGTCCATTGAGAAGGTGGCATTTGAGCAGAGCTTAGATGGGATGTGTGGGACCCACACATTTGAATATGCAAATACAAAGCTGAATAATAACTGAATGTAGCTTATGACTCAAAGCAACAAGACACAAAACAGAATTTAAGGAATAATTACCCAAAGCCAAAATGCTCCAGTGGGATAAACAATGAGTCTAGGAAGCATATTTCCGTCCAGATTCCATAATTTGGGGAAAATTCATCAATGTTTGATTACGCATTCCTCCATATGAAGAATGCATTTGTCTTTCTGCAGATTCAATGTAGCAATTTACATAGATCATATAAGGGATAAAAGGTGCTTAGTAAAAGACAGTTTCTTAAAGATGTTCTCAAAAGCAGTAATATTTCCTTCTTAAGAAGAGCAGTCTAAAGAGAACTAGCTGGGACATCTATTTTGGTTCCTCTTTCTTTATGTGCCTTCCTCCTCCTCAGTCTCCACTTCCTCCACCTTCTCAGTGCTCTCCTCCTCCTCTTCAGTCTTTCTGTGTTCATCACTCTATGGTTTTCAAAGCAAAGACAAACCTTTCTGATTCTTCCAACTGAGTTATTATTTGGAAGTTATTTTTAATCACTGCATTCAATATGAGAGAACTTCTGATCCCTCATCAAATGTGCTTTTGAGCAGCAATATGCGTGCTGGTAAGTACTTGTTGAGAACACATAGCATTGCCTTGAAATGAAAAGAAATATCACATATTCATCTTTCCACCCAAATGAAAGGACAGCAGTATGTCACACTTATTTCTGATCCCACCAGCTAAACAGTGCTTTTCTCTTCTCTCGGATACTTACATTCTCTTTTCAGGAGGTCCTATTTGAAAACAACCTTCGGAAATGATAGTAAGAGAAAAAGATTTTCCAGCCAGCTTTGCGGCATACCGAGAGATTGAATTAGGTAGAAAAGCTGCATGAAAAGCATATAAAAATAGACACCCTTTTAAATTAAAGAGGCACATTTTTTTCATTATTGAATATTCTCGAGTACTTCAAGTGGAACAAAAATTTACAAGAAAACCGTTTTTTTTTTTTAATTTCCCAGAATAGGTTTATATCACAGGCTCAAAGTTAACATTTTACATGAGTCCAATGTTAACATTTGCATTTTTTTTTTACTTCAAAGAATAAAAATTTTCAGGATGCAAATCTATTGCATTTTGCCCTAGATGTTTATATATTCCTGGAAAGGAAGCCTGAGGAATTCATATCTGATAACCTGTATATAATGTATTTAATTCAGTAATCAAATCTTTTGTTGTGTAGTTGTTATTTTTTCAACCCACTAACTTTATCTGAGTATTTTACGTAGGCGCCTAATAAATACGAGTATTGCATATATTTTAGAAGTTAAATAATTCCCAATTGAACATTGCTTGCATTCATTTTAGGGAATGTTGGTGTATTCAGAAATCATCAGTCTAATTCATGAATAATCAAATTCTTTGTATTTTTACATAATATATGACATTGAAGGAAAAAGTGGAGCAAAGTGATTTTGATTAAACAGAGATTAGATCAATAATTCATGAACATCTGCACAGATGATAGCTAAACTATTTACATGTCGTGAAAACACTGAAGTGAAACCATAATAAGAAATTATGTTAATTATACCACATTAAAAGGTTTTATCAAGCTAAAAATGCTTTAACTTGCCTTTATTTGAAATATACTCCTTAACCGATAATCTAAAAGTCACTTTCTCTCAAACAGCTGGTATTTTATTTGAGATAAATATAAGATAGTTGTGGCATCAGAAAAGGGTAAAAGTAAATTATTAAGGGTTAGTCATTTACGTGTTAGGACTTTCTACTATATCTATGTAGAAACGGAATAAAACATAGTGATTTTAAAGGGATTTTCAATTGAGACTTACATAAGTTGGCATGATGATTCTGCCACCCATTAGCTTTTGACCCTTTAAACATTGTTCTCTAAGTCTCATTTTCCTCAACTGTAACATGGGAATAGTAATACTACCATGCGGAGCTGTTTTGTGGATTAAGTGAGGAAATGCATCTAAATGTCGTTGCACAGGGTCTGGTAATATTAAAGACTCTTGTTTCTGCTTAACCGGAAAAACAAGTTGCAATAAAAAAAAAAGAGTTGATATGTTCAGTATTTTATCAATCAAATAAACATATACTTTGCATTTTTCTCATGTTAACAACACATGAAAGGAAAATATAGCAATTAACACTGATTACTAATATTAGCTCCAACTTTTTTATTGTTGGTAGTTTTAATAGAAAGTATCCTTAAAGAATGGTTGTGGAGTGATGTGGCTGCCAAAAATTCTAATCCAAATTTATGATGATTCCTCCAAAAGTCAATAATTATTCTCTCTTTGAAGGGCCTGGCTGTTTTTGTGTTGTTTTGTGACATTAACAACATCAGAACTTGATAAATTGTCTTTCAAACTCAGTTATTTTATATATTTGTAAGCATTGTATTTGGGATTAACCTTGCAAAAATCTGGAAGACGGTGTGTGTGGAGATGCCAAAAACAAAGCAAAATATTGCTGGACAAGGCATAGGAGGCACCATACAGCTTGTCTTCCCAAACTACACACTCAGAACACTTCCAGCAGTTTCTTCAAACCAATTCTCACTTTGATATGGCCAAAGAAAAGAAAATCTGTGCTCTCACTGTGATCACTTCTCACATCATGGAAACAAAGGAGAATTTGTAGGGAATAAAAGTTTTTCTGAGCAGTCTGAGTTATTTTATGAGGTCAGCTCTATAGTTTCAGGAAAATTCTCTTGATCTAGTTGCAAGCCCAGGCTTTAATTAGACTGATACAACTTCAGAGTACATACCTGACCCTGTACTTCCTTCCTTGCCCATATCCAGCCTTGGTAAAGCCTACGGGTACCCAGAAATATGAGACTTGGCCTTCTTTACCCAGCATCTGTCTTTCTGCTACAGCAATAGATACTTTCCTGTAGACCCTGAAGGATCACTTAGTTAATCTTCAGTGAATAGTCTATAAAAATAGTGCTATTTTAACGTGGTACTCTAACTTCAGTTTCCCTGTTGGATCCTATACTTAATATTAGAATTCAATCAGTACAGAGAAACATTTTCTCAATGTTTTCATGAAAAGATTGGCTTTATTGTTTTAGTCTCATATTTTGTATTTCTCAGGCAGTCTCACATATTTACATCCATTTTTACCTTCTCCCAGTTTAGAGACTGGACATTTTTCATGCCACATGTAGCCCATCTACACCATCCCAAGTGGAACTTCTTGAGAATCCTTTATATGTGGGTGATTTGTGAATGACCTTGACCCCTCTCAGATGGACTTCCTCAACATCTCACCGATTCTTGTATTTCTAGGGACTACTTGGTTAATTATGCTCCAATTTGGACAGGCTGAGAGTGGTTTGCCAGATTTAAGGCAAATAGTAAGGAAAATCACAGCCTGTTTTTACAAAGGCCTTAAGCTGAATAGCAAAAACAAAGTTTATGTCTTTTCTTCATCTAGTAAACTTCCTGAATATCTCCACAAATTATTCTACTTCACTCTTGGAATAGTGTTAGCTGGGGATCTAGGAATAAATATTGCATAGTTTTGAACCTTTGTTTGCTTAATTGGATTATACCAGAGCGAGTGTGATCCTCAGGAGGGTCGTTATCATCTCCACAATCCCAATAATAGAACTTTCCTCAGTCCTAACTCAATTCCCCAGCTAGAGAGATGTCATTTGTTAAAACAGATATGCCTGTCAAGGTATTGGCTATCCAGACTGATGCCATATATTTGCACAAACCTAAATGCCAATTTGAGATTCTCAATAGATCTTACCTGAAAATGTTGTCATTCTAGACAGAAGTACATATACTAATCTAACTGCAAAATTAAGAGCAAACTGTTTGGTGTTTAAGTATATGCAATCTATCTATCCATCTAACTATCTATCTGTCTATATTTATCTACATATATATTTATATATATATCATTAATGTGTAATATGTATAAGTTTACCAATATCATTACACTGAGTCAATGTAGGGACCAGTTTGAGCAGATAATTTTGGTCTTTTGAGTTTTAATCTCACCTTTGGCCTTATGCAAGTTTCTTCATTCTGTATGTATATTTTCCTCATCTATGAATATAGTAATTATACTGTCCTCACAGGGCTACATTGAGAACTTTGTGTTTAAAATATAAAACTCAGAATACTGTGACAATATGTGGCTCATAATTGAAACTGATCTGCAATCATTAGAAGTCAAAGAACTGCTAAATTTTTGCAATGTTTTTTCTACTTTTTGCCTTCCCATATTTATAGGGCTTGGTCTCTGCCTAAAATGGCTGTCATCAGAATAATGTTAAAACAGATGTTAAGTGTAGGGCTTCATAAATTTGTTCATTTCATTATTTAGATAGAAGCTGCTTTGTAACATTTACTATATGTATTTAGATGAATATGCTGCTTTTTCTAAACTCATTTGCCTGGATTGGTTTTCAAATTGGTCATTGTGCAATAGTAGGAAGATGGCTTCTTTTAAGAATGTCATTGTGTGTTTCAATTAAACTTTAATGATTACCAAAGAAGATGTTGCCCAAATCCAGACCATTTTAGACTGGGATATTTTGGTAAGAAAGAATCCACTACAAATACGCTTTATTTTTAATTAAATGTTGAAGCACTTACTAGAGAAAACTAAGAAGTTATATATATCAAATTTAAGAAACACCTGATATTTGCTGTTATTCCATTACTAATGTTTAATTTTTTCAGAGGCTCCTTCCATAATTGAAAATGTAATCCAGGATCCAGTTCTTGTTTTTTGGCATAGAGAGTATATTTTAAGTTTATAAAATCTGAACTTCTAGGATTCAGCTAGGTCAGTCTTTATTTAGCATATATGGCTATAAATCACTTACTGCAGGTGCTGCTAGATCCCTTATATACATGCCGGGATGTTTGGGATATGTTTGTTGACAAAATGTATGGGCATTAGAAACTGTCCCTCTACAAAGTAGAGTAATAACCCAATTAACTTTGGGATATCTGGGTCAGGATCCCAAATTAAATAATCAATCTATATTGGTTGCTCACATTCGTGTTTAGATATGAATTTCATTAATGGACAATATTGATTTTATTTCATGAATGTTTGTAGATATCTATGAATATAAAGGCCTTCTCCAAAAATATACCATAATTATAATTGTATTTTTATTTATCATAAAAATCTATGAATGTTTTTACACTACTATCTGTTATAAATAAAATTTTATAGTTTTCAAAATCATATTTAAGTGGTTCTTTTAAAATAGATCTATTTTTTAAATTTTGAAAATGACATTAAAAAAATAAAATGAATTGACGTGTACCAGATTGTTTGTATATGCTGGCTTACTTCAATATCAGCAATATCCTATAATCTTGTATAATATGTACAGGACTACATTCTAAATTAACTATGATTTTTTTTCAAAGTCAAACCTAATAAAGGAGACTCAGAAACTGCCTTTATCACTCATACTTTTAGACTAAAACTAAACTGAGGAACCAAAAAAATTCCAAATCCTAATGACCATCCCCCCAAATTAATAGAACGCATTCTTTCATTGGTATACTGAATCAGCAAAAAAGAATACGTGATTCCAAAATTGTTTCTTTAAAGGACTCCTTACAGAGAGTTTAAGAAAAATAAAATCTGACCTTGATAAGCCTCTGACTAAAAAGACTGGCTTGGATGATGTTGTTTTTTCTGGTTCCAACTCTGCTGCTCCCCATTGTGTTCCTTGTATCTTTCTTTGCCTGACTACTAGCATTTGGCAAATGTCTTGTAAGACCAAACCTTCTGAGACTGCTGGAATGGCACCCTTGGTAACTTTTAGCCCTTGACTAAAAGCAGAGCCAGGCTATTATTAAGGAATTTCCCAATCCTTAACAAAAAATTGTGTGAAGAAATTAAAATTCCAATTAGAATTTATAATCCAGGATGCTTGATCTTTTTCAATTTATATACATGGCTTTGAGTTTGGGTGAGAAAAAAAAATGTAAATTGAGGTGGCCAACTGCAAAGAGCCAAAGATAAATAAAGAATACTTCGAAAAAGGTCAACTGAATTGCTAAGGACTTATTAAATGGCATACCAAAGGCTTTTCCTAAAAACAAACAAAAAAACTAATTGGTCAAGAATTCAAGAATTCAATCTTGTAAACCACAAAAAAGGATAAATCCTTCTTGGATTATAAAGAGCCGATTGTCTCAAATCCTTAATGCTTATTCAGATCTTTCATCATTTGTTGATGTATTTAAAGAGAACTTATCCTCATTATTTGTTAGTAGACTTAAACCTGACCTTAGAAAGTTAGTTAAAAAAATAAACTTGAATGAAAGCTGTTCCTTTAGATAAACTTGTTAAATGTTAGCTAAACATTTTTTTATACAGAGATCAGGATAAAAATTAAAATAAAAAAATAAAATAAAATCATAGTTTTACAATTACAGCAACTCCAAACAAGTGGAATAAAAATTATTTTTACAAGTCTCCAATTGCTACTTTTAGTGACAATCAGTACAAAACTAGAGACACCACCAAGGAAAGAAATATAAAATACAATAGCTGTTTGTAATACAAGCAACAGGACCACTGAAAACGAAATTGTCCAATTTTAAAGGCAAAAAAATGAGTACTGGCACATAAAAGACCTAGTTTGAAATGGGTTTCTCATGTGCTTTCTTAAATAAAATAGATGTTTTAAGCTAAAAATAGCATGGGGCTACAGTAGCTACAATGGGGAAATTTTAATTTAAACAAGATTTTACATTTGAAAAGGTGCACTTAAAAAAAAGCATGCATTTTTTTTGGAAATGTTCTTCCTTAACATATTCAGGTTTACTGATAATATAAGCTAGTATTGCATCTACTAAATGTTTAAATGAATACACACACACACACACACACATATATTTGCTTTTAACCAAATTGAGTCATTATTCTAATAAGTTTTATTTGATGGTAATTGCATTTTGCAAGAAGATAGTTTGTAAAATCAATGTGGTAATTTAAGTATAAAGAATAACAAGGTGTGTTTTTATTAAGGAAAATGAGGGTAGTTTGTACTAAAATGAAATGCCTGGTTGTCACAAAATAAGAGAGAAAAAGGAGGACAAAATCAGAATGCATATAGAGCTTGTAGAAGAAATAAGAATTTTATTTCTTGTGGTAGAAGTTGGATAAGATTTGATGAATCTATCTATAAAATTTTAAGAGCCTTAAAGTTATACTAACGCAAATCTATATTTTAGTTTTCTTTCTATTAAAATGACAAAGCTTTCTTGGATTATCATTCTGCTTTTAATAAGAAGTTGTAAAGATTTTTTTAAAATAATCAATGTAAAAATCTGTTTTATCAAAATAACTTCTTGAACTCTATGTTGATATTATCGTATACTTAATTATTTAAAAGAAATGTCTTTTCACATTTAAGAAAAAAAGTTTGTACCATCATGTTATCACCTATATTTACTTTTAAAATCTGTTATTAATTTTAACTGAAGAGGAGAGCTAACGATTGTTTCTCAGTGCCTTTTGATGCCATTTAAACAAATGTTCAACCCTCCTGACAACTTTAACATATTGCCTTCTCAAATCAAATACTAAGTGATACCTTTTTCATTTCAAACTGTCTTTGGGATTTTCCAGAGGGTCCTTAAAATATCATAAAGGTCTATTCTTTCATATTGTGAAAAAGAGAAATGCTAAAAATAGATTTATTCAATATGCTAAAAATTGCATAGAAAATGTCAAGGTAAAAGGGATTTTCTGACCTTCTATTAATTGGATTTGTGTCAATACAATTTTATATATTTTTTCCAGAAATTATATAAAGTTCCTAGAAATTTATCAGTCATCACTGTCCATAAAATATCCTAATACTAATCTACCTCGTATTAGAAAACAGTATACTGTCATCAAGTGAAGTGATTCAAAAGTGTTACATGCCATAGAAACAATCATATTTCATTCTCAATTGCATCACTTTATTTTGAACCCTCATTAGAGTTTCCATTTTTATAAGACAGTAATAAGTTAATAATAACCATTCTTTGTCTTTTATGTTTTAATTCTTTTGTAACCCACAGATTATTTTGTTCTGATGTTTTCCTGAAAGCACTTGCATCAGCCACAGGCCAAAGTGCTTTTTCTTTGAAAAAAAAAAAAAAAAACTACTACTTCAGCGTCCTGGACTATGCCAAGTACTGTGGGGCACTGGCTTCTAGTAATAATGCTAAAAATCTTTAAAACCATACGATGGCACTAACTCAATATTTCAAAAGAACTAACAGGAATAATTACCTAGGACTAAATGAAAAGATGAGAAAGTAATTCTGAATTTTGTTTAAAATATTGCTGATATCTTAATATTTTATTTCAAGGAATCCATTTTGCTTTCCCCTTAACCTGTCTATAACTCATAAAACGATTATCTTTTTCTCCCTGCCTGACCCCTAGAATTCAGAAACTCTTATTGAATATTCTTATTTTCAGAGAAATATAATTATTTGCAAAAATTCAATAAGAAGATATCTTTCTTGTGTACAGAAAATATTTGAAGATTATATAACCAAGGTTTTAACTGGAATATCATAATTGAAAATGATGCCAGCTAAATCTTAAATTTTAGGGTAACTAAATTCACAACATATTTCAAATCTTGTTAATCTTTTCTTTTATTGTTTTATACTCATTACAGTGTCTCTTATTCATTGTCTCATCTCTAGAATAGTAGCCACAGCTACACTACCCACACCAGTCATGCTAATGAGCCAGACCCTTAATCTTGAAGCTTGTACTTACAAACCTTATAATGAAACTAACTTTAACTATAACTAATTCCTAAAAATTACTGCCTGAAAACGGTGATGCTGAAATGTGGCCCTCTCTAAAGCAAACTCTGCAGCTAAAACTGCAACCATCCCCCCAACATGTAACATGATTTATAGGAATAAGCTTCCCTGGTGCCAAGGAATTAATACCAACTGTTGGTTGGTGATGCTTTTGGAAAACATCTTCATCAAAAGGGAGAAATGAGAAAAGAGATGAAATAAAATGGAGTTCCTATTTTATTTAAATAAAATGGAGTTCCTAAGTGATTTAAAACGGAGTCAGAGGGCCATTCAGAAAGTTATTCCTATGAATGGCTCAGGTAGATACTGCAAACTGTCAAGGCATTCAGAACCAAAAGCAACAGTGTTTTCCAAGGACATCTGTATGCCTTGAACCAACTATAAGATAAAATAAGTAAACTGTCTAACTTAAAGGACATTTGGAAAGGATCAAATATTCAACAATCATAATTCATGACCATAAACTTATGTACTATTCTTCCTTTACTTTAAAAACCCTTATTTGGGAGTCTCCAAATGTTGCACAGTTTGGGTTGCTACCTAAATTTGTGCTTACTGAATTGCAATTTTAAGACCCCAAGAAAATTGTCTTATTTCATTGCAACTCAGCTATTTCTCAGGCAACTATGATAAGATAATTGAAATCAGTCTGAGGAGCAGAAAGAGGAAAGAATGATGAAAAGTGAGCAGTCTGAGGACCCTGTGGGACAACATCAAACATACCATTGTGGGAGCCCCACAAAGAGAGGAGAGAAAGGAGTAGAGAGAATATCCTGGGAAATCATGACTGACAATTTCCCCAATTTAATGAAAGAAAAGAATATACACATCTAAGCCACTCACTGAACTACAAGCAGGATAAACCCAAATAGACTAACACCAAAGAATTTTATAATCAGACTCTTTTAGTTCCCTGGGCTGCTAACAGTTCAGCTTCAACAGTGGCAATATTTTAGCTCATTGTTCTGAGGCTGGAAAAAAGGTCTAAACCGAGGTATCATCAAGACAAAGTTTTCTTCCTGAAGACTGGTGTTCTGGCACTAGATACCAGTCATCTTTGGTCCTTGGTTCCTTTGTTACATGGTGTCAGGTCCCAGCTCAAGAACCAGTCATTCCAGCCTGGTAGCGAATTGAAAGAAAGCACGAGGAGCCATTGGTAGAGTGATCAGGCTTTAATCATTCTCCTCTGTGCTGCAAGCTATGCAGTGACAGGCTTTTATACCATTACTACACAAAGGTGGCAGCATGCTAAAATGATTACATAATGTCTGCTGAATCATGGTTATATTACAAGTGTGGAATCATTATCCCCCTCCAAGTTCAGACCTGGAAGTTCTTTAGGCAGCCATTTTTGGCAGGCTGTTTACATCTTCAAATACCCTGGACCCCACACATGACAATGCACGTGGAGGCCTCTCCTGACCTCTCTGTTATCTTCTGGGTTCCATTGAATTTCAGCATCTTGCTACTCATGGAGTTTTCTCCCTGTTTATCTGAATTTCTTTCTGCTTATATAGGACTCTAATAATAAGATTAAGACCCATCGTGATTGAGGTGGGCCACACCTCAAATTAAGTAGCCTCATCAAAATGTCCTACCCACATCCATAGGAAGTAATTAATTTTAAGAATATGTTTCTTCTGTGATGTATAGCACGCCAAAGCCTCATGCCATCTAATGCTAAAGGTAAAGAGAGAATTCTGAAAGCCACAAGAAAGAAACAATGTGTCACATACAAGGAAGCCTCGTTAAGACTAAGTGCCACTTTCTCACTGGAAACGAGGGAGGCAAGAAAGTAGTAGGATGCTAATGGCTCTTGTTCTACTTAGGTCACATCCACCTTTGTCAGCTACAGCTTTTCTGGTTATGATGGAAACCCAGAGGCTGACAGCTGTCAGCTGAACTATTGACAATGCAACCACTGGTGTTAGTGAACTTGAAAGATGTAATTATAGCATTCACCTAGAAAGAGATGGACACATCCAAGAAAGCTGTTCAGAAATGTAATGCTGGGGATTTTAGTCATCTGGGCCTATTGGGATATCAACTCTGCAGTCTGATATATATTCCCAATTGAGGCAAGGAGAGGAACTTTGGAAAAAAGGAATAGGATTTCTCAAAAAGCAGAATTCAAGCAGGCAAAATTGCATCAGAAAGCAAGAAATGATAACCATATGATTTATTTGCAGGAAAGACACATATAACATTATATCAAATGGGAACTTGCATTACATTACTTTAAATGTAATGATTTGCAATATTTCCTTCAGTGATTCAACGTGTGTCAATTGAAAAGGGAAGGAATCCTTATTTCCGCAAACTCCTTGGAAAAGCTTTCAATGACTAGTCATCTTTTATTCAATGTAAACAAATTCACACTAGAAGTAAATCATATGAATAACATCTTAATGCTAAAGCCTTTATTCAAACCTCTAATAAGAGACAGTACAATGTAACTGACACTGGAGAAAAACCTTATGAATGTCATCAGCATGGAAAAGCCATCATACATTGTTGTGGCTTTAAACAACACGAGAGGCCACACACTGGGGAGAAACTATATAAATGCCATCTATGTGGGAAATCCTTCAGTCAGTATTATAATCTTAGAGAATATGAGAGAATGCACAATGGAGATAAACATTTTGGATGTCATCATTGTGGGAAAGCCTTCACTCAATATTCTACCCTGGGACAATATGAGAAAATTCACACTGGAGAGAAATCCTATGAATGCTATCAGTGGGGGAAAGCCTTCTTTCAATATTCTAATCTTAGACAACATGAGAGAATGCACACTGGAGAGAAACCCTATGAATATCACCTATGTGAGAAAACCTTCAGTCATTGTACTGACCTTAGATGACATGAGAGGAATTACAACTAAGATAAACCATATGTGAATGGAATTGATATGTGAATACCTTAAATTTATTTTTGTATCCATAGACAATATGAGAGAAATCAAACTATAGAGAAACCCTGTGAGTGCTGTATATGTTGGAAAGTCTTCAGGCAATATTCTCACCTTAGATGATATGACATCATTCACCATAAATGCTTAAATACGGAAGAGATTTCAGCCATAGAATTAACCTTTAACACCTCGGAGAACTCACACTGAAGAAACACGGTTTCACTGACATGAAGAAGCTTCTCCTAATCCTTAGGAGAAGGATTAGTACTAATCCTTAGTACTTCAGACAATCTAAGCAAATTTGTTCTGAAAACAATCATTATGAATGTCATCCGTGTACAATGCCTTCTATTGATGGTCTGAAGATATACAACATAAGTGAATTCACAATAAATGTAATAAAAGTGGAAGAGTCTTCATCCATCACTCTTTAAGTCATAAAGATACCAGAGAAATCACATAGGAGAGAAATTCTGAGTCTGTAATCAGTGTGGGAATATCTTAATTTATAATATATCCTTTAAGCTGTCTGAACTAAACAAGAAGTAAATGCTAGGTCTGTAATCAATATGCACAACCATTTTGCCAAGCACCAGCCTTGGTGTGCAAAAAATAGAAATACAGTCTAAGCATAACCACAAAATAAATGGGTAAAGTTTTTACTAGTAGGATCATACCCTTCGAGGAGGGAGTGGTACCAGATACTCATAGTGGAAAAGTTATTGGGTGAAAATCATGGAAAATCTTTTATCTATACAGCAACACTTGTAGAGCATGTAAGAGTTTATATCATGTAAAACATTCAGTGAGCAGACAAAGATGACTTCAGGCATTTAGGTGCTTGCTTTACCTTAAATGGAGACCAAGGAAACGATGTCCTCTCTCACCAGAGTAGAAAAGAAAAGCATAAAAGTTGGTAAAGGAAAAGAAAACTGCATTTATTTGCAGACAGTATGATTGGTTATGTAAAAAGCACTATTAAATTAGTGATTTTTAATTGTACAAATAAAAATAAAATTCAATTTTATTTCTTTGTACTGGCAATTAACATGAAGCATTTAAAACTCATAAAAATACAAGATAAAGGAATGTTTATTTTCTAAGTAAAGGTTTTAAAATAAGATGTGTAAAACTCCATACATACGATTAAAATATTACTTAGAGAATTTATGAAAGATCTAGATACACACAAGATGTACCACACACATGGATTCAAAGATAAATACTCTTAAGGCATCAGTTGTCCCACAGATGATCTTTAGATTAACTGCATTTCCAATCTGTGTCCGTTTTGTAAAAAACTATGAAAAGTCTGAACTCTTATCCCACTTGCACTATCATGTACTTTTTACAATTATATGGATAGTAAAGAAACACATTATCTTAGGAGCTAAAATGCTCTTTAGGGATAATCACACAAATTTAACAGCCAGAGAAACGTTTCAGTGTCTCTTTCTTGTGAGTCCATCACACCTGATGGAAAACTCATGTTTTTTTTTATTATCAAACTATAAATAAAAAACCCATTTGTATGAGAGAATAATTTTCCCTGATAGAAATGAAAAATGTTATCATGCAGTATGAAAGAGTTTTTATTTTGAATAAAGAGATAAGCACATTCAATAAAAGTAAAAATATATAAGGTAGTGAAATGACATATTTAAAGTGCTGAAAGCAAAAACTCTGTTTTACAAAAATGAGGGAGATATTAAGACATTCCCAGATAAGTAAAAGCTGAGGAAGTTGATCACCACTAGAGCTGCTTTACAAGAGATGCCAAAAGAGAACTCGGAAAGTTGAAAGGAAAGGACAATGGACGATAGATCAAAGCCCCATGAAGAAATAAAGACCTTTGGTGAGGGTGAAGATATGGATAAATACAGAGGTCAATACTATCATATTTTTTTACTCCATACAAGAGCCAAAAGCCAAATGCATAAAAATGTAATCATAAATCGGTGATTAACAATGTATAAACCTGTTATTACCAGAACTACATAAAACTGAGGGAATAACGGAGTATAAGAACATAGTTTGTGTATACTATTGGAGTTAAGGTGGTATCAAAGCAAATGATAAATATTTATATATGATGTTAAATTTAAGCCCCATGTTAACTATAAAAAAAATTAGAGGATATACAAGCTCATGGAGATGGAAATTAAAATACAGCTTACCAGGGGCTGGGGTAAGGGGAACTGGAAGTTAAAGCAGAATGTATTTACTGTTTCTGTTTGGAGAGTTGGGTAAGTTTTAGTAATGAAAGGTGGTGAAAGTACCACAGTATTGTGAGTGTGATTAATCCCACTTAGTTAACGACTCTTGAGAGGGGAAACTTTATATTCCATATGTGTTCCCACAATTAAAAAAAAAGAGAGAGAAATTTAAGATACCATGACAAATGTAATCCATGATCTGGATGAGATATAGCACAGAGGAGAAAAAGCTCAAGAGGATATTACTTAGACATATGAAAAATTTTGGAATTATACTATAAATTTTATATCAATGTTAAATTGCTAGAACTTGAATAACTGCACCTAAAATGGTTGCACAGATAAATATCCTGGTTCTTAGGAAATGTACATGGCAGTAATAAGTTTTCAAGGAGCATGATTTATACAACCTACACTCAATGTTCAGAAAATATGTAGATAGATATGTGTAGATAGACAGACAGATAGATGATAGATAGATAGATAGATAGATAGATAGATAGATAGATAGATAGATAGATAGATAGATAGATAGATAGATAGATGGACACATAGATGGAATGATACAGCCAATGGGGCAAAAAGTTAAAATGATTGGATCTGGGTTATGGGAAGGTAGTACAGTGTTGTGGAGTTCAAATATGGAATTTGTATGATTTGCTGGTAATTTTCCTGTAAGTTTGAATATATTTAAAAAAAATTTCTAAAGAGTAAATATCAATAATCCAAATACAGTATTTAGGTAAAGCTAACACATTGAATAGCTGCATCTGCTTTTGCTCTCTTTAAAATGTATATACTCAAGAGTAAGGTAATTTTTAAAAACCTAAATCTATAAGGAAATGGAAAATGAGGGGGAGAAACCCGAAAGCAATTTTGTAAGTTGGAAAGCAGATCCACAGGAGGTAAAAGACATAATAGATGCAGGTAAATGTATCTCATGCTGGCAACCTAGTTAAGAACACCAACTTAATTTGCAATGAATAGTCCTCCAAGGCCATAAAATTTCGTGGGAGTCGAAACCTCTGAAAGTGTGTATGTCTGCAAATAGGTGAGCGTAAATAGGACAATTGCTGAAATATTTATTTAAGAAGCAGTAAAATCCTATCATTATCTGTCCAGTGAAGTGATTTTCCCAATAACACCCTAGCCCATGTCTTCGTTCTTGCAATAGGTTAAAATATCAATTGAGAAGGGAGATACTAGGCTGGAAACAAGGCAATTAAGAGAACATATGCTGGCTCAGTAGCAGAATTCTTGCTACCATGCCAGAGACTCGGTTTGATTCCTGCAGCCTGCCCATGCCAAAAAAAGACCCAACAAAAAGCATATATTCAGTGAATATCAAAACCATCCACTCCACTCCACTCTGGCCAATTTCCTGACTTGATTTACAGTAATTTGCCAAGCATAGCTTTTCCCACTAGACAGCATATTGAAAGACTTTTCCAGCGCATCTAGAGAAGATCAAAAGAAAATTCCAAAAGTTTGAGCAAGTTAAGGAAAATAGCTGAACTAAGAAACTCATTATGTAGAGTTTAGACTCAGGCCCTCAGAAATCCCAATCTGCAGTTTTACTTCCTAATCCTGAAGACAGCTAATCAGAAATAAACAGACGCCTGGGAAAAACCTTTGACTAAAAAGCTGCCACCAAACAAACAAAAAAGAAAATGCAATCTTCAATAAATATACCATACAAGATTTAAAAAATTGAAAAATTTGCATTAAAATATTCAATCCAATAATATAAATAACATTATAACTGTGGATAAAGATGTGATACAATTCAGAAATGATAATTCAGAGAATAAGTAAGAGTTCTTGAAAATTAAAAATATGTTGGAAGAAAAAAATTCATAGATGACTTTGAAAATAAAGTTGACGGAATCTTTAAAACAATGGAATAAAACTAAAGGAGATGAAAATGTTGAAAGGAAACTCAGAAAAATTAGAAGACTGATTTTATTTAGGACTAATAGAATATCATAAATAGAAAAGTGGAGTGAAACAAAGAAAGTTCCAGTGGAATATGCAAGAATGTTACTCAGAAGAGAAGGACAATACTTAGAACAATGGAAGTGCCATTAAAAAATTTCAGAATGCAGGGAACAAAGAGGTATATAAACTTTCACATCGGAAAATCAATGATGAGATACAAATAAGTAACTAGATTTATTATATGAACAGTGCCCTTTTGATATCAAACAGGGTACTATTCTCAATTATACTGGAAAACTATAGACACACTGGGGAACTGTCTTGGAGCAAGTGGGACATATGATCAGCCTATATATAGTAGCTTAATAATAAAAGTGACTTTAAGATTAAAAGTAGAATGCTATGTGGTGGTTCCTTCAAAATTTTAAAAGACTTAGAGTGTGGAGAAGTATTTCTTGCCAAAAATGTGAGAGTGTAAAGTCATTTTAATGTAAAGCCTAAAACAAATTGCTAAACAATGTATGTGTATAGATGAATAGCATATGACAAATATAACAAAAGGTATACAAATGAAGAGAGGTAGAGGGAATTCATTAGATTTATAGTGAGGGAGGATCCATGGGTCAACAGATTAGGAAGTCTGCCAAATCTGATTGGAGTATGAAAACATTATCAAGAAAGGATTCCCATGGGTTTATGAATTGATGAAATAGCTGATGTATGTGAAATTAAAGGGGATATTTAGCAATAGGTGAAATTTTAGGGGCTATTTTATGATGACTACATGGAAAAACTAAACAATGCAAGCCTGCAAATTTTTAACTTCCAGGAAAACAAAAAGTAGTGTAAAAGGACAAATGTCAATTATGGCTCAGATGTGAACAATATTTAGAGTCACAGCAAAATAAGCAATAAATATTGATCTAATAAAAATTAAATATTACCATGCCACTGTGAGGACAGGTGAGTGGGCAGGAAATACATATATGGCAAGTGAGGTTGGAGAAACGTAACCAAATCCTTATGTTCATACTGGAAGTGAATACGTCATGTTTAAAACTGCAGATCAAAAACAGCATCAGCATGTGTTTTTAGAGAACTGTATAAAAATACCAAAATAATTGTCTAAAAAGAGGCAAAAATGTGATTATCTCTGGGGAACATAAAGTGGGAAAATTTGAGGCTGAGTCACTAGTTTTTCCTTAAAATTTTTGCATTATCACTTAATACAAATGTTCATGTAACTTGGTTTAAATTAGACACTTGAAAGATTTTAAATACAGTTAAAATATAATCTATAACAATTGGGTTTCCTCTTCTTTTAGAACTCCATTATTCACTGCTACCTGAAGCGTTCAGGGAATCTCTAGGCAACCCTCTGTCTTCCCTGAATACATGTCAGCATTCCAGTTTCAGACTACAGGATATTAGGATCAAAATAGTTAAAACTTTTACTTGATGCACAAATTCTTGTCACATTCCTTTCATTAAGGAGCCATATAGAAAGTTTTTGCAAATTTTAACACCTAGCACCATCATGACATGTTGTAAGTAAGCCACACATATTATTAGAGATAAAACTACAGTGTAGGAGGACACATAGATTATTTAATTGATGTAAATCAGAACTATATGAGGCTATTTACAACTTGATCAAGTATAAAGGCAGATCCAAAAATAAAAAAAATAGTAACAAAGGAATGCAAAGTTAAGATTGCCATTGAGAACTATTCTAATAGTTCTCTATACTAATGCAGAAAGAAAAATGAATAGATTTGGAATTTAGTGTTAGAATGTTCTGATGGTTAGAGTAATGGTGGGAAGTCATATGAAAACTGAATTATATTTTTGAAGTTTTCTTAAATGTAATTAAATTTGACCTAATTATCTTGATCCATAGCCATTTTACTGGTATGAAAACTTGAATGAAGACAGGTTATACCTTCAAATAACAAGAATGCAAAATGTGATGTCAAAGAAAATGATGGAGTAGGGTGCTCTAAAATCAGTTCCTCCACTGTAGCAACCACTAATTTGGTAAAAAAAAATGACAAAATCAGCTTTTTCAGAAATCAAGATTCTTATTAAATTTTGCAACAACCAAGGGAATTTTAATGAAAAATCCACTGAAATTTCTGAAAGTACTGTAGCATTTTTGCTTACTTAATCCAGCATTACCAATTCCCCAACTTGACCACAGCCGTGGAACAGTGTTCTACATTCCTGGCTCAGGTGGTAGCAGGGGAGCAGTAAGCATTAGTTGGAGACTTCAATATCCCACTTTCGATATTAGTTAGAACATCTATAGAGAAGATCAATAAGGAAATAGAGAACTTGAATGCTATAAAGCAACTAGGTCTAATAGACATGTAGTGAACAGCAACAGTAGAATGCATGTTCTTCTCAAGTGCACATGGAACATTTTCCGGAATAGACCATATGTTAGGCCACAAATCAAATAACCATGAATTTTAAAAGATTGACTCAGCATAAGAAAATCAATGCAACACACCAAATTAATAGAATGAAGGGGGAAAATGATCAACTCAGTTGATTTGGAACAAAGCAGTTCAGAAAATTAAACACGTTTGCATGATTAAAACATACAGAAAATAGGAATAGAAATGAGCATCTTCAACATGACAAAAAGTATCCATGAAAAAAGCCACTATAACATCATATTCAATGGTGAAAGACTGAAAATTTCCCCCCTAATTTCAAAAGTAAAGCAAGGAGTTCACTACCTTGACCTCCATTCAACATAATACTGAAAGTTCTAACCAGAGTAATTAGACAAGGAAAACAAATGAAAGCCTAAAAATTTGGAAAAGGAGTAGAACTATTAATAGATGACATGATTCAAAGGTTCCACACATACACACAAACCACCAAAGCTAATACATGAAATCAGCAAAACTACAGCATACTAGATCAACATTCAAAAATAAATTGTGTTTCTATACACCATAAATGAACAATTCAAAACAGAAATTTAGAAAAATTCCACTTGCAATAGTATCAGAAAGAACAAAATATCTAGGAATAAGTTTAGCCAAGGCGTTGAATACCTAGGAATGAATTTGACCAAGATGTTGATCCTAATCAAGTTTAAGGTCACTGAAAACTTAAAAGTATTACCAAGAGAAATTAAAGAATTCATAAATAAATGGATATCCCATGTTCATGGATTGTAAGACTTAATGTTATTGAAATGGCAAAACTACCCAAACCTGTTCATTCATACAATGCAGTACTTACCAATATTCCAAAGACTTTTTTTAAAAAAATGGAAAAGTCAATCTTCAAATTCATATGCAATTACAAGAGATGCTCAATAGTCAAAACAATACTGAAGAAGAAAAACAAATAGGTGGACTTCCCAATTTCAACACTTACTGTAAAGCTACAGTAATCAAAACAGTGTGGTATTGGCATAAAGATAGACATATAGACTAATGCAACAGAATGCATAATGTAGAAATAAACCCATACATCTATGACCAATTGATTTCTTTTTCAATCGATTTTTGACGAGATTTCTGAGACCATTCAATGGAAAAATAGTCTTCCACAAGTGTTGCTGTCACAAGATATCTTCATGCAGAAGAATATAGTTGGAACCTATTTTAGTTTCTTGGGCTACTCAAGCAAATACCATGCAATGGGTTGGCTTTAACAATAAAAATGTAATAGCTCACAGTTTTGAGGCTAGGAAAAAGTACACATCAAGGGATGCTTTCTTTCCAAAGACTGGCATTCTGGGCTGACTCCTAGTTATCCTTGGTACTTGGCTTCTATGTTATATAGCAACACACAAGGTGGCCTCTTCTTTTTTTTTTCTGTTACCATTGCCCTTCAGCTCTTGCTTCCCATGGCTTTGTTTCTATCTGTCTGAGTTTCATTCTGCTTATAAAGTACTCCAGTAATAGGATTAAGGCCCAGCCTGATTGAGTTGGACCACACCTTAACTGAAGTAACCATGTTAAAAAGTCCTACTTATAAAGAATTTATACATAAGGAATGAATTAAGTTTAAGAACATGTTTTTTCCGTGATACATACAACTCCAAACCACAAAAAAACCCTACCTCACGTTATATACCAAAAGTAAGACACTTTACCAACAACCTAAATAAAAGAGCTAAATCTATAAAAAAATGTAAAAGAAAACATATGGAGATAAATCTTCATAGTTGTTGCCTTGGCAGTGGCTTCTTAGGTATGTCATTAAATGCCCAAGCAACAAAAGAAAATTAAATTGGGCTTCATCAAAACTGAAAACATCTCTGCCTCAAAGGACATTATCAGAAAAGTGAAAACACAACTTTAAAGATGTGAGAAAATACCTGAAAATCACATATCTGATAAAGGTTTGTATCTAGAATATATAAGGAAACCTTAAGCTCAACAACAAAAATGTAAACTACCCAAGTAATAAACGGGCAAAGGATTTGAATAGACATTTGTTTATAACCAGTGAAGATAAACAAATGGCCAAAAAGGTCATGAAAAGTTGCTCAATACATCAGTCATTAAAGAAATGCAAATACAAACCACGGTGAGATATTTCACACCCACTATTCTTCATGACTCCAATTACCATTGCAAGCTACATTCTAACATTACCTTAATAATAATTAAGGCAAAACAAAATTAAAAAATGGAAAACATTAAGTTTGACAAGTATGTGGAAAAAAATCACAATAGACAAAAAAAGAGGAAAAACCCAAATGTCTATCAATAATATGGTATATACATGCAGTAGAATATTAATAAGCTATAAAAAGAAATGAAATACGTATACATGCTACAATGTGGATAAACCTCAAAAATTTCATCCTAATTGAAAAAGACAGAGACAAAGGGTCACATATTGTATGACTCCATTTATATGATATATCTAGAATAGGTAAAACCATAAAGACAGTGAGAAAATCAGTTGTTGCCAAAGACAAGGGAAAGCAGAGGGAGGAAAGAGTAGAAGGTGAGTGTACTAAATGCCACTGAAGTGTATACTTTAAAATGGTTTTATATGAATTTGACTTCAATAAAAACTTTTAAAATTTAAAAATGTATAACATATATAAAATTCAAGGTGCTTTCAAATTTCTGTGGAAGATGGGTTAAAATGCAAGTTATAAAAAATAAAAGGGTATTTGAATGGGAATGAGAATGTTTCAGTATCTATGAATAAAACAGGGCAAGGTAAAATGACTGAGATTAGTGATAGCAGCTATCAACAGGTGACACTAGTGTCACGAGTATTGAATCAAATTAAATTTCAGAATTTCTAATTTGCATTTTATGATTCACAACTGCAATATAGAATTATTTGTTGTTATTTTTATTTATTTTTTTTTAATTTGTATATGGGCAGGAGGCACCAGGGATCGAACTCCAGACCTCCAGCACGGCAGGTCGGAGCTCTGCCTGCTGAGCCACTGCAGCCGCCCTCTTGTTATATTTCTTATAAAGGATCTAAAGCTCCAAAAAGTCATGTTGTTATTGTATGAGTTTCCAGAGAGTAAGTGGCAGAACAATCTGTTAAATCCAATTCAGTCTGGTTACATATTCTAAATTCAATACACTGGATCGCATTGTTCAATTTTCCTATGCATTTATCCTTCATGACTGTCCAATTAACATTGCAGACTATATTATAACATTACCTTAATTATTGCCACTAACCTAGGATGATACACTGCAGGTATAGACAATAAAAGCTTCTCCACGCTTATGCAATGAAATAATCTGTATTCATCCATGATATTGATTAAACCAATGTTTTATACATCTGTGTGTTAAATGAGTATCTTTTTTAAAACTTTATTTATTGTATAGTTTAACATATGTACAAAGCGAAGAAATAAAAAAGCAATAGTTTTCAAAGCACTCTTCAATAAGTAGTTACAGGACAGATCCCAGAGTTTGTCATGGGCTGCTATATGATCCTCTCATATTTTTCCTTCTATCTGCTCCAGAATATAGGAGGCTAGAGGGTTTAAATATTTTTTTATCATCACAATCAACTTTTTTTTCCTTCTTTTTTTGGTGAAAAATAACATATATACAAAAAAGCTATAAATTTCAAAATGCAGCACCACAATTAGTTATAAAACATATTTCAGAGTTTGACTTAAATGAGTATCTTTTGGTAATTAATCTTTGACATTTAAAATTAATTTTCCCTAGTGAACAATTATTATCCTTTGACAAAAACTTTTACTTTCCTGGTCAGAAGTAGAACATTTCAGCCTGACTATATCATGTTTCTGACTCATTCTGGCATTCTATATGTTATCTAGAGTCATTGTTTTCCTATATGCCTTTAGTTAAAGTCTCTTAACCGAAGCTTGAAACCCAGTCATCTCATTACATGCAAAACCCCTCATGTTGTAGATTAGATGAACTTTTTAAAGCCTAGATTTTCCAATGAAATGTTTTTTCCATTATCACCCCTATGCTTACTAGGTTCTTTCCTTGCTATGAATGACAACATAAGGAAAATGAATGAAAATTGAAGCCAGCAGCCTTGGGCTTGATTCACTAAACTTCATTTCATAAAATGTATTTTTATTATATAGTAAATTTCCTCCAAAGTAAAACTTCCATATTTCCATATATATATACTTAGGCTAATAATTCATGTACTCTTCTACATTATAATGTCAAATAGAAATTCCATTATGCTTTTGAGGTCTGTAAATTCATTGACAGAGGTAATAAATATGATTTGTGGTATTATTAATTCAAACCCATCTAAGGAACAGAACACTTTAACCTTATTTCATTCAATGTTCAAACATCAAACATCAGTGTTCAAAATATATGTAAGAATTACCTAACTGAGACATCCAATACAATGCCTTGCATATAGTATATATGTGAGGAATAAATATGTAAATATCAATAAATGTGAAAGAAAAAATGAAACAAGGACAGAAAAAGAAAGGGAAGAAGGAAGAAAAAAATATATTTCATATATTTGGTGCCTTACCCAAAGTGTCTGCCTATGATTGTAAATATGAATAACATTGTTTATTATATTCTATATTATGTCACCTCCAAGAAGAATCTATTACATCATGCATTCTATTATAATAGTATACCTGAAACAGCAACAACAACAACAACAAAACAACTAGGATGAAATCAAGCTAGAGCAACCAAACCTGGTTCTGAATAAAAATAATAGGCATTTAAGCTATCTTATCATTTATTTTGGTACTGGAGAGTGGGGTGCTGCTGCAGTTTGCAAATACCAAACATGTTGGAATGACTTTTTAAATGGATAAGGGGAAGATTCTGGAAGAGTTGTGAGAAGCTTGATAGAGAAGGCCTAGAATGCTTTGAAGAGACTGTTGGTAGAAATGTGGATCTAAAGTCACTTCTGATAAAGCCTTAGATAGAAATGAGGCACATGTTATTATAGACTGGAAGGAAGATGAGCCTTGTTTTAAAATGGCAGATAATCTGGCAAAATTGATGAGTGGCTTTGGCTGGAAGGCAGATTTTAAAAGCCATGAACTTGGATATTTAGCAGAAAGGATCTCCAAATTAAATGTGGAAAGTGCAGCCTGGATCCTCCTTGAAGCTTATAGTGAAATGGGACAGGAAAGAGATAAGCTGAGAATTGAACTCTTGGGTACTAAGAAAGCAGGAATTGATGTTCTGGAAAATTCTGGGCTTCTAGGAGGGGAGACCCCAAAGAATGGTGCCCCATGTGAGGATTTGGCTAAACATGGAACCAGCCAGCCATTTCAGAGAAAGCCAAGATGGGACATGGAGTTATCCAGGAAGGATTTGTGGAAACTCCTTATGTCTGATGGGCATGATCCAAGGCTACTGCATAGAAAGCTAATGAGAGTGTTGTGGGACACAGAGCCACTGCCAGTCTGGACTGGGGGGTTCAGAGAAGGGACACATTGGAGGAAAAATAATTTCAGATGCAAAACTATGGAGGCTGGGGTCTGAAGTCAAGAAACCTCGGGTCAGGAGAGCGGACCCACTCCAGACTGTGAAGAGGGTGAGTTTGCCCCAAAGGCAGAGGGTGGGCCTTCTACCTCATTGCAGTGGAAGAGTTGTGCTGCCTCAGTCTTTGGAGAGGGTGAAGCACATTCCTTGGGATTTGGGGAGATCCTGGCTGCCACCACATGGTAGAGTTGAGCGTGTGCCCCAGAGATGGCAGAGAGCCCGAGTGCAGCCCCAATGCTTGGAGAGGGTGGAGCCGAGAAAAAAGTGGTCTCCCAATGTCCCCCAAGGTTGCATTTGGAGAGAGGGAGGCCTTTGCTTAGGCCCTTGGAAAGGGTGGGACTGCCGCTTTCAAAAATCCTGAAGATAAATGATTTTCAGACTTTGAAATCTAATGGACTTAGCCCTGTGGGTTTTTGAAAGTGTATGGGTCTGGTGACCCCTGTGTTCCTTCCACCCTATGGAAATGGGTGTATGTATCCTATGAATGTTCCTCTTTTGTATTCTGGCAGCAAATAACTTGATCTGAGTTTTACAGGTCCAGAGCAAATGGAGAAAATTTTGCCTTAGGACTGTCATTGCCTTTAACTTTGATGAGACTTTGTACTGATTTTAATCTTGTATTAATCTTCTATTTGAAATGTTACTAGAATGGTTTAAGGTTCTCTGATATTGTTATGGAATGAATGTATTTTGTATACGGAGAAAACATATCTTTTTTAGGGTCCAGAGGGTGGAATATGCTGGTATGAAAGGATGTACGGACCCTAGAAAAGCCATGTTTTAATCAAAATCCCATTTTATAAAGGCAGAACAATCTCTTTTCAATGTTGTATGTTTGAAACTGCAATCAGATCATCTCCCTGGAGATGTGATTTAATCAAGAGTGGTTGTTAAACTGGATTAGGTGATGACATGTTCTTCACCCATTTGGGTGGGTCTTGATAAGTTTCTGGAGTCCTATAAAAGAGGAAACATTTTGGAGAATGAAGGAGATTCAGAGAGAGCAGAGAACGCTACAGCACCACGAAGGAGAGCCCACGAGCCAGTGACCTTTGGAGATAAAGAAGAAAATTGCCTCCCAGGGAGCTTCATGAAACAGGAAGCCAGGAGAGAAAGCTAGCAGATGATGCTGTGTTCGCCATGTGCCCTTCCAAATGAGATAGAAACCCTGACTGTGTCCACCATGTGCCTTCTCACTTGAGAGAGACACCCTGAACTTCATCGGCCTTCTTGAACCAAGTATCTTTCCCTGGATGCCTTTGATTGGACATTTCTATAGACTTGCTTTAATTAGGACATTTTCTCAGCCTTAGAACTATAAACTAGCAGCTTATTAAATTCCCCTTTTAAAAAGCCATTCCATTTCTGGTATATTGTATTCCGACAGCTAGCAAACTAGAACACCATTCATCTTTAAAAGTGCGTGAAGATAAATACATATGTAAGCTAAAAGACAACTTTCAAATACCATTTAAAATTTTATCTGATTAAAATTGCAGGTGATCTTCCATTTGCTCAGTGAGAATAGTAAAGCAGCATAAAATTCAAGAGACAGAAAATCAACCCAAATGCTACTGGCTCCAAGTCACAGGCGTAATGCAGCATGTGCAAACCAGTGCCGTCTAGCGGACTGTTTGTCATCAGTTAAGCTCTAGAATTTGATACAAGGATCAAAGTCTCTGCAACTGACAAAGAAAGGAAAATTAACAGCATATTTTCAGTGAAGCTTATGTATGGAAAATGTTGCTGTTCAACTATAACTGGAAACATGTTACTTAGAGTATAAAGGCTAATAGAAACTGAAGTAGATCTGTAGATACTGTAATAGGGGTGAGACTACAATAGAAATAAACAAGTAGTTCTATTTGAAAGGCTTCATAGTTTAGGAAGCATTTGACAATGTAGACATGGCAACTATTATGTCAAGGGACATACAAAGCAAACAAGAGTTAGTCAGTTTGAAGAAGTTCCTACTGATGAAATTAGGTACAATTTGAACATGAAAATATATGGCAATGCCAGATTATAACACTGAAAAAATTCTACACAGATAACTAATAAAACCAACCAAACAAACCATTAACAAACAGATAAGTTGAGAGAAAAACAAAAACTTTTCTTAAATGTACAGAAGATGATAAAGAAAATTGAAATTTTGCAACCAATCAAGTAATAATTAAATATAGCTCAAATCATCAATGGATGCTAAAAGCATTGGATACCCATTTGTTTAGAAAGAAGATCAATGTGTCTCCTCATACATTACTTATAAATAACAATGGAGAAAAGAAGATAATATATAATGGAGAAATCTTAATGAAAATCTCCTTAGTCATTCTTGGGAATTGAGTCATGTCCCACATAAAAAGAGGTTCAAGTTTTAATCTGTTTTCCTGTGGGTGTGAACATATTTGAAAACAGGATTTTGAAAATATTATTATTATTTATGGATCTTTTAAGACCTTATTTAGATAAAGCCAATTTGAATCAGAATAGACCTAAATTCATAGGGTTAAAGTCCTTATAAGCAAAGCAAATTGGACTTAGCAGTCATAGAAGCCAGAAGTTTTAGAAAATCACAGGAAGACCAAGGAGACAAATTGTCATGTGACAGAAATAGAATCCAAGGAACCCCAAGGATTGTGGAAAGTCAGCACTAGAGTACTACAGGTTTGAGGGAAAGCATGGCCTTTTGAGTCCTGGATTTTGGACTTCTAGTTTCTAAAATCATGAGACAAGTCCCAGACTGGTGAGAGAGGTCTGGGGAAGATCTATGTGGACAGACCTTTCTGAGTGGGCAAAAAATATGAAAATATTTGTGTCTCATGTGACTGCTCACCAGAGGGTTACTTTGTCAGAGGAAGGTTTTAATAATTATGTGTATGAGATGACCCATTCTATGGATAACAGACATCCATTTCCCCAGTCACTTCTGTCATTGCCCAATGGGCTCATGAACAAAGTGGTCATGGTAGCAGTGATGGAGGCTTTGAATGGGCTCAGCAACATGGACTTCCACTCACCAAGGCTGACCTGGCTATGGCCACTGCTGAGTGCCCAATCAGCCAGCAGCAAAGACCCACACTCAGTCCCTGATACGGCACCATTCCTTGAGGTGACCAGCCTACTATCTGGTGGCAGGTTGATTACATTGGACCACTTTCATCATGGAATAAGCAGTGGTTTTTTTTCTAATAGACACATACTTTAGATATGGTTTGCCTTCCCTAAATACAATGCTTCCATCAAAACTACCATCCATGTACTTATGGAATGCCTCATCCACCATCATGGTATTCCACACAGCATTGCTTCTGATCAAGGAACACACTTTACAGAAAATGAAGTGTAGGAATGGCACATGGTCATGGAATTCTCTGGTCTTACAATGTTTCCCATCATCCAGAGGCAGCTGGGTTGATACAATAGTGAATGGCTTTCTGAAGACCCAGTTATGGTACCAACTAGGTGGCAATACCTTGCAGGGCTGGGACAATGTTCTCCAGAAGGCTGGGTATGCTCTGAATCAGCATCCACTCTATGGTGCTTTTTCTCCCATAGCCAGGATTCACAGGTCCAGGAATCAAGGGGTGGATATGTGGGATATGTTAGTAACATCATTCATTATCACCCATAGTGATCCAGTAGAATCCCTGGATTTTGCTCCCTGTCCCTGAAGCCTTAAGTTCTACTGGTCTAGCAGTCTTGGTTCCAAAAGGAGTGCTCCTTCTAGGAGACACAACAATGATTCCATTGAACTGGAGGGTAACACTGTCACTTGTCTACTTTGGGCTTCTCATGTCACTGAATCAATAGGCAAAGAAGGGAATTACTGTGCTGGCTGGGGTGATTGATTGTGACTATCAAGGAGAAATAAGGCTGCAACTACATAAGGGAGATGAAGAATTTTTCTGAGTATAGGAGGTCCTCTAAGGTATCTCTTAGTACTACTACAATGCCCTATGATTAAGGTCAATAGAAAACTGCAATGACCCAATCCAGGCAGGATTACCAATGGCCCAAAAATTCAGGAATGAAGTTCTGGATTACCCTACCAGGCAAAGAACCATAGCCAGCTGAAGTGCTTGCTGAGGGTAAAGAGAACATGGATGGAAAGTGGAAGAAAGTAGTGATAAGTATGAACTATAACTACATGTCCAGTTACAGAAATGTGAGCTGTTATGGTGTGAATATTTCCTCCTTGTTTTGTTATGAGTATGTTTGTATTTGAACATAAAGCATATATCTTGTTTTCTTCTTATCATATGACATAAGTTGTATAGTTCATGTTAAAATATTTAAGTTATAAGAAATTAAGTTTAAGAGTGAATGTTGGCCAAGGGCTTACATCCCTAAATAACATGAGACACTTTTATAAAATCTTATAATAGCTCCTGTTGGTTCTGTTTTTATAGAGAACTCTGACTAATATACTTAGGCAGCTACCTTGTCCCTTTACCCATGTAATCAAAATTAATACCACAATTATGATACAAATGATATTAAATGCTTCCTAATGTAAAGCATTGAGAGAGATACAACATTATATGGCAAATAAATTCAAAGTTTTATATTGGAATGGAGTCTGGATTAAGGGAAAAAACATATTGGGACAATTGTCAAAAGTTGAATATGGAGTATGTATTAGATAATAGTGTTGCAATGTTAAATCTCCTGAATTTTATAATTGCATTGTAGTATATCCTAGGTGATGCTGACTCACATAGGTATTGCTATAATGAGATAAGATATCCAGATGTGAGCACAAATGAGATAACTCATAATGCTTACTCTAAAATGGCCAGCCAAAGAAAAATAATATTTATGTTTTTATTGAAAAGGAGATAAATTAATGCCAACACTTTGTAAATCCAGGTGAAAGGTATTGGATGTTTGTTGTACTACTGCCACAACTTTTCCATATATTTGAAATTTAAAAAAAAAAATAGAAATTGGGAAAAATATTAAAAGTTTTGAAAGAATTATACAAAGAGTTATCAAAAATGGCATGTCCCCTAAATAGATTATTTTTTAAAATATTAGTGATAATCAAAGAATACATATAGAATAATAGATATATTATTATAGATATAAAATCTCCTTAAAGAAAACTGTGAGTAGGAATTTCTCAACATTGTTTTCACTGATAGTTTGAAAAACAGATGATTTTGGAGAAAGGAGCACCGTGCAAATCCCAAAAGAGATTTCTAGAGTTTTTAAAATTATATTTAATACATAGAAATTTAGTTTATATTATACAATATTACAACTTACTAAATGCTCCAAACGTTAGTGTAATAAAATCTTTAAAATTCCCTTTTAAAGTACATGTAAGATATTGCAATTAAAAAATAACACAGAAGATATGAGAGTCAGATAACTCCAATAAGGTCAAGAGAAAATGCAACCAACTCCACTAGCCCCCCTGCTTGCCAGAAAAATGCCAGTACTGGTTTAGATCAGGAATGGGAAGGAGTTGTGTAAATGTGGGCATTTTCTTTCACTTCTGTTTTTTTTCCTAATTATCTCAGTTTCCGTGATCAAATTCAATGTGAGTTGAGAGCTCTCTTAATTCTTAGAAGCCATTCTTCTTCACTCTCAGTTATCTAGCTTCCAAATAGTATCTGCCAAAAAAGAAGAAATAGAAATGAAAACTATGGCTTGATGTGCAATGGGTTCCCAGCCCATGCACTTCCTGAAAAACAAACCAGGAAGCAAAGAAAGAAAGAGAAAACAAAACTTCAACAAATGGTGCAGCAGGCAATAAGGGAATACTTGCATGGAAAAAGAATGAAATGTGATCCCCATACAGCATATAAAAAAAAACAAACAAAAAAACTATGGCTTGAGAATTATGTTAAACTAATATCACCACTGAAAGCTTCTATTTTCACTGTCAGTACAGCTTTCAAGTTGTCCTCTCAAGACTTATTATATGTTTCAAGACAACCTCTGCAACTGGGAATTAGAATTAGCGGAAGAGAAAAAAGTGAGGAAAAAAATCCAAATAGTTTGAGAACAAAGAACAATGAACAAAAAAAATAAAGGATAAAAGAACCAAAGAGATTCCTGTTCCCCAAATCCCTTTTAAAAGGTAACAGTCATGGAATGTTAGACTTACAATTAACTTTTTAAGTCCTTTAATTCAAGCCAGGCCCCATAAGATTTTTTCTCAAGGTCACATAATTATGATTTTAATTGCAGCTATAATTTGTTTAGTGCTCCTTATGATCACACATTTTAAATGTAACAATACTGATACTTACAATAACCAGGCAAAATAAATATTTTAACCCTACATTGCAGATGAAGGAATTGAGAGTATAGTTTCACAACCCCAAAATATGGTTAGTGTCAACCTGAACCTCAAATATGGTTAAAGTCAAGTTGAGAGTTTTCATGTGGCCATCCATGTCTCGCTCTAACGCCTGTATTTTCTCCCAGAAGGAATACAACGTATTTAAGGTGCCATTTCTGAAGTCAGACTTACCTGGATTAGAATCTAAGTTTTTCCATTTGATTGTAATGCAACCTTACATTACTTGGTTTCCCTGAGGCCCAATTCACTTATCTGTAAATGGATATAATAGTAATAACTAAAAGAGATAATCCATGTAATGTGCTTATTCCAGTACTGAACACTTAGTAAACTCCCGATAATGTTAGCTATTATTAAAATGTGGTATGTTCAAGTATGGACTAGAACCCATGTTTCTTGTCCAGTGTTGCTTTTTTCCACTTTACAGTTATGCAATAACTATTTTGGAATAGTTCTATATTTGTTTATTACATTGAGATAATTAGAAGCTTTGTCATTAATATATATATATGGGTGAAAGCATAAATAAGAAAGGGAGTAAGCATAATTTCCCAACACTGGGATAATGATTAGTTTTAAACGGAACTATATACTGCCAGTCATTTCATCTTTTTCTTCATCTATGGAAATTTTCTGTATGTGTGTGCATGTGTGTGCATCTCTCCATCTAACTGTCTATCTATCCATCTATCTACCTACCTACCTACCTGTCTACCTACCTATTATTCATTATCTATCTATTATATATCAATAGACATTTTATTAAGCAGTCTGGGTTTGGTTAGGTAAAAATATTAAATGTTTTCCCTAAATACCACCTTTAACCATAATCTGTCTAAAATAATGCCTTAGAATAGTTTCTAAGATATAAATTAGAGTGACAAGAGGCTTCTACAGTTTTTTTAAGAGACTGAAGTCCTTCTAAATAATTTCTCCAAATAAACTCCTAAGTTATATGAAATATTTAATTCCATTAAATTATTGTTAATTAAATGACTTGACAATTATTATTTCAC
>PVIY010016055.1:0-19786 GCA_004026745.1 Myrmecophaga tridactyla
CCAGGCCCCTGGGTTCCAACATCTTTCCCTGGGGTGACTTCTTTCTGCATCTCCAAAGGCCTGGGCTGAGCTGCAAGTGCTGAGATGAGGAATGCCGAGCTGTTTAGGCTGTGCTACGTTGCGTTCTCTCATTTAAGCGCCAGCCAATTAAGTCAAACGTCACTCATTGCAGCAGACACACCTCCTAGCCGACTGCAGATGTAATTAGGAACAAATGAGGTTCATGTACCATTGGCTTATGTCCACAGCAACAAGACTAGGTATGCTCACCTGGCCAAGTTGACAACTGAATCTAACTAACACAGCGTCCGTGGCAGTAGCTCTGCTGTAGCTCCTAAGACTGTGGTGGGCCTCCTTGGCCCTCTGGAGTTCTGCCTGCTGTGGATAAAGCGATAATGATTTTCTTATTTTATTTTATTTATTTATTTTTTAACATGGGCAGGCACCGGGAAGCGAACCCGGGTCCTCTGGCATGGCAGGCGAGAACTCTGCCTGCTGAGCCATCGTGGCCCCCCCAATAATGATTTTCTGCTATCCTTCTAATTTTTTCCCAAAGTATTAAGCTTTATCTCTTGTTATCAAAAGAGTCCACATTAACAAACCTGTCTGGCCTCTTTGTGGCCATTTGTTTCACACTCTCTTTGGCCCTCACTTTTTTGGGGATCCTTGGCATTCTGCTCCACCCCAGGGTGGAATGAAGCACGGCACTGCCTTTTCCCATCTCCGATCAGCCAATCTTGGTTCACCGGAGGAAAAGAACCAGTGTGTCCTCTTGCCTTTGTTGTGTCTGGTTAAAGGTAGTCATTGTTGTATTTTTCCATTTGTGGGACACTGTCACAGTTTACAAAGAGCTTCTACATACAAGGTTATTTTATTGCATGAGTATGGATAGATATTATTACTAAGTTTTATAGGGGATCAAATAATCTAAAAAATGGGGTTATTAACTGGTAAAAGCAGAACTTTAACCCCAGACTCCTGACTCCACATCTGCTCTTCCTGCTAATTCTGATTGACAGATCCAAGGAAACCTTGTAATGAAACATCCTTCCTTGAAATACCAGGACTTCCAGATTCAGAAAAGCTCAAGGACTAGGAGTTGCAGATGAGCAGGGGCAGCTACCAGCTGGCATGGGTTGCCACACACATGCCCACAAGCGTTGTTCTGAGCAGCCTGGGGCATATGTGGCCCATGTGCAGTCCCATTACCTGGGAAGTTCAGGGGCTGGTAGGCTGAACATCTTCTGCTCCCCTCCATTTGAGACAACTTGGGGGCTCTCTACAAAGATAATGACCAAGAAGTAGGACCTCTAATAAGGAGTGTGGAGAAAGTCCTTCTATCTAGACTGAGTCACTCAGTAGCTCCTTCAGTCCAACCTACGTCACGAAAGATCAGCTTCCAAAGCCACATAAAAGTTGCTATTACAGCAACTTTAACCGTGAGTTGATGCTAACTTAAGAACTAGTTAACACTAATTAGGATCATCCCAAAGTAATATTTATTTTTCCTTTTTTTTTGTCTGGAATAGTATGTACTCATTGTTGCAAAATAAACAAAAAGGAGGAAAGAAATCACTACTATTAACATATATATTTTCAAGATCTTCTTTTTGTTAGATTAAAAAATTTTATTGACAAAACAACATACAAACACAAATATTATTAATATATAAACATTCCATTCTTGGTGTACAATCAATGGCACACAATATCATCACATAGTTTTATTATTTATCACCATGATCATTTCTTAGAATGTTTGCATCACTCCAGAAAAAGAAATAAAAAGAAAAAAGAAAAATCTCATACATTCCATACCCCTTGCCCCTCCCTCTCATTGACCACTAATATTTCCATCTACCCAATATATTTTAACCTTTGTTCCCCCTATTTTTTTTTCCTATATCCCTTACCACTCACTTTCACTGATCACTATTTGCATCTACTCAGTTTGTTTTAGCATTTGTTCTCCCTATTATTTGTTTATTTTTTATCCATATTATTTATTCATCTGTCCATACCGTAGATAAAAGGAGCATCAGACACAAGGTTTTCACAATCACACAGTCACATTGTGAAAGCTATATCATTATACAATCCTCTTCAAGAAATGTGGCTACGGAACACAGCTCTACAGTTTCAGGCACTTCCCTCTAGCCTCTCTAATATACCTTAAACTAAAAGGGGATATCTGTATAATATGTAAGAATAACCTCCAGGATAACCTCTCAACTCTGTTTGAAATCTCTCAGCCTCTGATACTTTATTTTGTCTTATTTCTTTCTTCCCCCTTTTGTGTTAGATTTTTAATACCATGTATTAGATGCTGTCGTTAGTGTTTTTACATACTTAATTTCATCAAGACTTCCCAGTTGCTGAGATCAGGTATGTAAAGTATTATAACCCCATTTTATAGATAAGGGAGCTATCTAATTTCAAACACTGTGTTCTTAACCATAGACATAAACATACATGCTATGAACTTAGACTTATTCAATGAATATTTACCAAGCATCTCCTCCAAAATGTGCTCATGTGGCAGCAAAAGAGATTGTTTGCAAAACTGGTGATTGCTGTGCTGCTGCAGATATAGATGGAGCAGAGATAGATCCAGGGTTTATGGGGACTAAAACTTAGGCAGTTTTGGTTTCTTTTTAAGAAAAAGGATATAAAATATGAATACAAATTGAAAGTATTCACAAAAGCGAATGTCTATATAGAACTAGAAAAGAAATCACCACAAATTGCTGGAGCTCTGGTATGTCAGGACCTCTCTACTGTTGTTAGGCAATTAACCAGAGAAACCTACATCAAAAGGCTCCCTGGTTGGACCCTGGCCTTATCTCTCCTCTTAGAACATTCTACATCCCAGGGGCCAGCGCCTGTGAGGGGCCCTGATGCTTAAGCTTCATTGGCTTCACAGGAGAAATAGGGGTCAGGAGCCTGGAAGCCCAGAGGGGACCCTGAACCCCAGGGTGGGGTGGGGGTGGGGGTGGGGGTGGGGGGGTGTCTCTTCTGAGTTGAGAGCCGGTGGCAACCTGAAGTTCTCCTAGTGGGAGTGAAACTATTCGTGTCCTACTCCAAGACCTTATAAATACTTACTGGTATTTTCTTCTCCTTATTTTATGATCTCATGTTTTATATTTATCTTTGTTTGAGCTATACTTTAATTTGGTGAATGTTTTGAAGTAGGGATCTAATTTATTATTATTATTTTCCCAAATGCTTAACAAGTTACTTCAATACCATTTGTTAATTAAGCTATCTTTCTGCATTGATTTAAACTGCTGCTCTTTTCACACATTAAATGAAAAGTTATACCAGTTTCTGGAGTTTCTATTCTGTTGCATCTATCTGCCCGTGTGCTGCTGGGATGTTACTCATTTAATCATTGAACTTTATTATATTTTTTTATATTTGGTAGCTCAGGCCCTCCCCTTCTCTCCCCAAATAACTTTTCATTTTAAACGAATTTATTGGCTCTTCTCACACATTTATTATTCCAGGTGATCTTTAGAATCATTTATGCCAATCTCCAGGAAAAAAAAAAAAACCTCTGTTGGGATTTGATTAGTATTAATTTTAGATTAATTTCTAAAGACTTGAGATTTATTGAATATTAAATTTTGTTTTTCCAGAATCTAGGTGTGTCTCTTCATTCCACTTTCTTTTTATGTGCGTGACAACTTTTTTGGGGGGCAAGTATTTAATGTTCAGTTCGAGGGAGTTTTTTTATTATTCTTATAAAAGAGCTCTTATATCCCTCTCCTACAGTCTTTCTATCTGGCTGTTGTTGGTATATAGAAAGACTATTAAAGAAAAAAAACTAGAACCCTGTAATGTCTTTTAGTAATCTAATAGTTTTCAGTTGTCAGGTCTTTTTACCTTGTTTCCATTTTTGCTGAAGAACATATTTTGAGTGGTTTCTGGTGAATACAATCCTGATAAAGTGCTGTGACCATTTCCCAGGCCAGGGCCGCTGATGTGTTTAAGGTGTGCAGGCAGGATTCCTGATGCTCATCTTTGTGGATGAGGAAAGTAAGGTAAAGGTTCTGATGCCCAATGTTTAGAACCTATAGGATTTATTAGAAATCATTGAAAGTCTGATAAAGTGCGAATCATATGCCGCAGATGCAGCTATCACCTAGATTAAATCGCATACCCTAATCTGACATTAAACTCAATTACTGCCCCGCCGTCAAACACGTAGAGCGCGGCTGCTTATCCATTACGTTGTCTTGTCCTGTCCTACGTGGCCAGTCGGTTTCTCCAGGGTCATTTAAAGGGATACGGTGTTCGGGATGAAATGCGTTCTACCGGCTCTTCGCTGTATAAAGAACTGTAGCAAACCGAGCTCACTCTTGGTGAGTGCAGACAGTAGGGATTTCATGAATGTGTGTGTGTTTGCTTGATAGCGATCTAGCGTTGGACTTGTCCCCTCTCCCCCACAGTGCAGCTCCATGCCTCTGAAGGCAGAATTGGATCTTACCTGTGCTTGCTGGAAAGGCTACATAAAAGCTGATCTAAAATGTGGGCAGACGGGCATGTCCTGGGATCAGCTGTGCTCATAGGTGGCTCCGATTCGCACAGGTGAGTAACATGAGACTGTACCTGTGACTTACCTGCGGTTGAGATCGTTTTTACTTGAATATTGTTTCACATCGAAGCAACATAATTTGTGGGCTTTAGAACCCCAGTGAGTGTCAGTGAAGCACTTTGCTTCTCTGGAAGCCGAGCTTGAAGTTCCAAGGAGAACCAAGAAGGGGAAAGACCAGGCATGGTGAAGAGACGAGTTGTCTTTCTTGATCTCAGGGGTAGGTGAGTGGCAGAGGGACGTTTACTCTAGTGGAGTGAAGTTTGGAGGAACCTTCTGTTTGAGGAGTGCCATTTTATTTCTGATTAAGAAGATCCCCAAGGAAGGGAAAGAAATTAGTGTGCTTGCTCATTAATAAACATTCTGGCTAGATATTGCCTGGTGGCCAAAAGCAGGAAGTAGAGAGATAGGCCTATCCCTAACATTTGCTGGGCCTGGGGTAGGGGTGCAAAGGAGGTCCATATGCCATATATCTAAATGCATATTTCAAAGTTAGAAATTTCTAACTTTGATCTGCACGACCATGCAGATCGTGCGGCTAGAGGAAGACGGGAGCAGGGCCCATAGCATGGTGCCCAGGATGGGGGGCGGGCATCCTTTTGCCCTGCCTAAGGGTGGGGACAGAGGTGGGAGATGTAGAGGCAGTAGGTAGGAGATCGGAATGATATCCTTTTATTCCTTCTGGATTTGGGGCACCATATAAATCAGTCCTCCTGTCTTGATAAAATCACCTTCATAACCACCAGGAAAGCCAGGTTGAAATGTAGAATTCTTGGACTTCTCAAGTTCCTTGTCCACAGTCTCTTTGTGCCATGCGGAGAGCCAGCCCTGAGCCAGCCCCTTCCTCCTCTTCCCTCAGCCTGTTCGGTCCTGCACAGCAGGGGGTCTCTCATGCCAGCGTGTGGGCATCCCTAGTCACAGTTCCCGAGGTCTGGGCACACCTCCTTCACTCAGCCTCCCTTGTGGAAAGGTCCACCCTGGGAGAATGTGCCCAGGGAGAGGCTTGGGCAGGGACTGAAGCAAGTCCCAGGGGCCACAGTGTGGTCTAGAAGAGGGGTGGGTCTGGGTGGGCACATTTGGGAGGCTCTGTGAGCTCCTTGCCCCATGCAGATCGTGCGGCTAGAGGAAGACAGGAGCAGGGCCCATAGCATGGTGCCCAGGATGGGGGGCGGGTATCCTTTTGCCCTGCCTAAGGGTGGGGACAGAGGTAGGAGATGTAGAGGCAGTAGGTGGGAGATCGGAATGATGTCCAGGGCAGGTGAGGAACTGTCAGGGTGAGATTGGCCACATCAGGCAAGAGGGCCCTGGGAAGTGCCAAAGCACAGTCCTAGAAATATCCTTTTATTCCTTCTGGATTTGGGGCAATATTTGGCTGACAGATTTCCCACTTAGTTGACATGTTGTGCAATTGTCTCTGACCTCTCTCCTTCCCAGTCTTCCATGTACTTCCAAGAAAGATTTTTCTTTGACACTAGCTACAGGTGCCTGCAGTGATGAAAAGAGCCAGTAATGGAGAACAAATGGCATTCTTACTCTCCTTGCTTAGTCTGCCTGGTCCAGTCCTCACTCTTTACCTCAACTGCCCACAGGCACCCAATGCCTCTCCTCTTAGTTTCTATTCTCATTTTCTGTTCGGTTTCTTGCCTGAGAATTTCTTTCTTCCTGTTGCTTGGTGGAGCTGCTTTGGCAGTGGGCGTTTACAGGCTAGGGGTGATAACTTTCCTTGCATTCCAGCGAACTTCTGTCATATTATCATAGTAGTACTATATTCAGGTAGTTAACAAGTTCAATGGGCTTTTGTGCGTTGACATGGAAGGAAACCTAATTATCTTGAATAAAGTTATTTCTATGGGGAAGCACATTCCAGTTTAAATTGCTGGTTTACAAATGAACTTTCAGAACAAAATATATTTGTCATTGCTGCTGCTGTTTTGGAACTTTGGATCTGAAAGGGCCCTGTGTACACCAGGCTCAGTAAATAGATTGAGTCAGAGCTAACCTGATCATCAGTGGGGCCCCTGCCCTCTCTGAAGGGATGTGGTTTTAGTTTACCTCCTTTATTTTGCTAGATAAAGAAACCAAGACCAGGAAAGGTGAAGTGCTTTCCATAAAGCCAAACATAAGGCCTGGTCTAGAATCAGGCTTCTGATTCCACCCTGCTGTCTTCTCTTATTGCTATCAGAACCTAAGAGTACCCTTCTGATGACCGGAGGATTTTGAGCACCAGTGTCCTGGCGGGGTAGATGCTACATGGAGTGTGCAGGCTGGCATGCCTGTCTCCAACAAAGGCAGACTGTTCCTGGACTCAACTCATTCCCAGAGGCCTTTGCAAAAGGCAGAGAAGACTCACAGCTTAGAGGGTGGTCATTAGAATGTGGTCATTTAATGTGACCACATTAAAATGAAAAGCTACTAGAAGATAAGCTGCAATAATCCTGTTTTAGAGTGCAAAGGTTCCTATAGGTATTGTTTAATAGACAGTCCCAACAGTGTCCCTGACAGAACCTGAGTAAGAAATTGATTTGCAAATGGGGTGAAAGACTTCTGGCTTTGCAGAGGTCTTGGATTTCCTTATCTTGAGTGTCTGTGCATAGACTGGTATATTAGTTTGCTAATTTTGCCAGAAAGCAATATACCAGATATGGAACAGCTTTTAGAAAGGGAATTTAATACGTTGCAAGTTTATAGTTCTAAGGCCATGAAAATGTCCAAATTAAGGCACCAACAAGAGGTCACCTTCACTCAAGAAAGGCTGATGCTATCTGGAACACCTCTGTCAGCTGAGAAGGCACGTGGCTGGCATCTGCTGGTCCCTGTTCCTGGTTCTGTTGCTCTCAGCTTCTGATACCAGTGGTTTCTTCTCTAAGCACCTGTGAACCTTCACTTAGCTCCTCTGGGATACAACCCTGGGTTCCGACTTGAATAGCATCTCATGGGAAGTTACATGGCAGTGTCTGCCAGGCTCTACCCACGTCAAGGCATCTGCTCTCTCTGTCGGGACTCCGAACATCCCCAAATGTCCGTGTCTCTGTCAGCTCTGAAGCGGTAGTTCTCCAAGTATCTGCATCTGACGTTTCTTCAAAATGTTTCCCCTTTTAGAGGACTCCAGTAGGCTAATCAAGACCCACCTGGAATGGGCAGAGCCACGTTTCCATCTAATCAAAAGTCCACATCCATAATTGGACGCACCACATCTTTGTGGAGATAATCTAATCAAAAGGGTTTCCGCCCTACAATATTGAATCAAGATGAAAGGACATGACTTTTGTGGGGTACACAATACTTTCAAACTAGCACAACTGGTAACTGCTGTTTTTCAGAACTTTTGAAATTTGTTTTCTATGGTATGGATTGCATAACGGCTATGAGGCTGTTTCCTCATGTAAAAGAATAGGGACAATCATACTTTCCATTTAGTCACTATGTCAGGATTATATGACATAAGACCTGTGAAGCTAGTGGTCACTGATTGTAGAGATTTCTGTTGTTGTTGCTAAAATGATCAGGAAATTCCCAGTTCTGCTGAGGGTCTTCCGGGTTTCCTACTTCACAAGCTTCCTTGTGATTTGGGTATCTCCTCCGTAATTTGGGGTATTTTCTATTACTCTGGAGGCATCTGCTTCATATTCTGAAGCACTCTCCTGCGTGGGTCAAGAGGTATAAAATTTCTTCTTTTATTTGTGTTTTAAAATGACCGATTTGTTCCATTGTAGGACCTAGTTTTGATTCCTCTCTGCTGCCTTGGAGTCTTTTCAGTTATGACTTTCTTCTTGAATTTTTCCTTTACACCATTTGTCTTAGACAGTTCTTTTTTCTTAATAAGCTGGGGGCCGTGAAGCTATACCTTAAGCTTACTGGCCTTCTCTATTGGGTGCCTGGTTTGTATTTATGTCAGACACAAACAGTAATTGCTCAGATATGGAGACAGAACTTCTCAAGTTGAGCTATACAGCTTTGTGGTTTTTCCTGGAATAGTTTTTGTTTCCTGTCGTTGGTTTTGTGGAGAATTACTGGTCTGGAGTTTCCCTCTCCTTTTCCTGACTTTTGTTGGTTTGCTAGGTTTCAGTATTTCACACTAATTAGCACCATCTTATGTCTGTTAGCCACAAGGCAAAATATGCAGAAGGCTCTTCATACCTCCTGTGCCCTAGGTTGCTTGTTCTTAAGGTTAAGGTGATTATCTGAAATTCAGGATTAGTCCCTGGTTTAGAAAATGATTTAGGAAATATGCTAAATCATAGGTGGCTAAGTGGGAGTATAATATTTTTCAGATATAGGAAAATTCCAGCTACCTGTGAGCTTTCTCTTTCCTTAGAGGGGATCCTATCTACCTCTCTGCTGAATTTCTGCCCTATGCATTTCCATAGCTCAGTTACTCTCTCACTCTCCACAATGACTTTTCATGCCTTTTCCTTTCTCCTCAAACCTCTAGCATCTCCTCATCTGCCTGAATATCAGCTAATGACCCTGCTTCTTATTTTCCTGATAGAGTAAAATATCTTGAAGGCTGCAAATGTACCCTGTCAATACTAAAACTGCAAACCTGTTTATAGCTGTTCTCACACACTCCAGTTTCTTTCCTGGTAAATATCCATGCTCTTACCCACATACCTCTCAAAGGCCCACCTTTTTTCTTGGTCACTGGATTCCATCTCCCTCTACCTACTCAAGGACATTGCTTTATTGTTGATCTTTTTCTCTCCTGCTTCATGGATTTTCCCTTTCTATGCATCAGTCCCATCAGCATCCGGAAATATCTCCTTTCTTAAAAAAACACTCTTGACCCCACTTTTATCTCTAGCTACCACCCCATTTTTTTCCTTCTCTTTACTGCCACTTTTTCTTCCTTTCTTCTTGGTTTTCTTCTCTTGGTTCAGTATCTACTCTCCCATTCTCTTCCTGCCTTTTTATTCCTTCCCAGTCTCTGTTGATGGTTTCTCTTCTCTTTGCCAACCTCTAAAATCTGTACACTTCTGGGCTCAGCCCTGAGTTCCTTCTTTTCTCTCTTTTCATTTACTTTACAGATTTTTTCCCCCTTTCCTCTCATTGTCCACTAGTATTCTATTCCACCCAATTATTTACTCTTTTTCTCCTCCTATTATTTATTTATCTATTTATTTATTTTTTGCATGGGCAGGCACTGGAAAGCCCTTATTTTTTTACTCATCTGCCTATCCCCTGGATAAAAAGAGCATCAGATACAAGGTTTCCACAATCACATGGTCACATTATAAAAGCTATATCATTGTACAATTGTCTTCAAGAATCAAGTCTGCTGGAACACAGTTCAACAGTTTCAGGTACTTCCCTCTCTAGACACTCCAATACATCACCACCTAAAGAGGGATATCTATATAATACATAAGAATAACCTCCAGGATAACCTCTCGACTCTGTTTGAAATCTCTCAGCCACTGAAACTTTATTTTGCCTCAATTTCTCTCTTCTCCCTTTTGGTCAAGAAGGCTTTTTTAATCCCATGATGCCAGGTGCTGGCTCATCCCGGAAGTCATGTCCCACGTTGCCAGGGAGATTTACACTCTTACTTTGCAGATATTTTTATTTAGTTCCATGACTTTGTTTCTTCAAATATTTTATTTTCGCTTTTAATCTTTTTTTCTGTTCTTTCTTGTACTCCAATGACACGTAGAAGCCTTTTCATGTTGTCTGACAGGTTCCTGAAGCTGTGTTTATTTATTTTTATGAAATTTATTTTCTCTGTTCTTCAGATTGGATAATTTCTGTTGAACTATTTTCATGTTGTAGTGACTCTTTCCTCTTTTTTCCATTCTGCCACTGAGACCATCCTATGAAATTCTGATTTCACATTTTGTAGTTTTCAGTTCTGTAATTTTCATTTAGTTCTTTTTATATAGTTTTTATTTCTCTGCTGAGAGCACCAAACTTTCCATCCATTTCAAGAGCATTTACCTCATGGAACATGGTTTAATAGCTGTTTTAGAGCCTTTGCTTAATAATTCCAACATCTGTTGATTATTGTGGTTGACATCTGTTGATTGTCTTTTCCCTTGGGAAGTGGTCACGGTTCCCTAATTCTTTCTACAGGGAATAATTTTGGATTATTCTGAGCATTGTGAATGTTATTTTTTGTAAACTCTGGGCCCTTTTGTAATCCTGGAATTTTTTTTTTTTTTAAAGCAGGCAATCAAGATGATTAGGTTCATTCAGCAAGTTCGGTCTTGCCCTCTGTGGGTGATGGTTCCTGTGTCAGTTCAGTTTTCAAAGCTTCTGCTTTCTGCTTTGGGTCTGGCCTGTACCTGTGCAACTCAGGGGTGAGTTTGAGTCTTGAGTGGATTCATACACAGGATTAAATTAGGGGCTCCTCTTTCCAGCTCTCTCCTCTCTGCAGTTCCTCTCACCCTTTCCTGATCACAGGAGCCCCTTTCCCTGGTTTCTCTTGCCAGACACTCAAGATTTCTATCTGAGTTAGGTGACTGTGCTGCTGCCTGCTGCAGACCTCTGTGACATGGGCAAAGGAGAACGAAAGAGAAACAAAGGGAAATTCACCTCTTTGCAGGTCACTTTCCCAACTTCTGGCTCCTTTCCACCATTAGCCTGCTTTGTTTTCCTTTTCAAAATTCTCAGGTAAGTTGCTTTTTGTATTTTGGCCAGAGTATTTGTTGTAATCAGAGGGAGAATGGCTGTAGTGGACTTGTACTACCATGATAGTTCCATGACTTTAAATGCCTTACTGGCAACTCCCAAATTTCTATTTCCTGCTGGAACCTCTCCCCGGAACTCAATAGCTTCTCTTGGCTGTCTAACAGGTATATCAGTCTTATGAGTCTAAAGCCAAATTCTTGATTTCCTTACCTAAACCTCCTCCCACATCTTCCCATGTCTCAAGAACTGGAATCACCATTTTTCCATTTGCTCAGGCCAAAAACCTTGGAGTCATCCATGCCTCCTCTACTTTTTTCATATCCCACATGCAAACCATTAGTAAATCCTCACTGCTTTCTTCAAAATATATCTAAAATTGGACACTTTCTTGCCATATTTGATGCTGACGTCATCTCTTAATTGGAGTACTTCAGTCACCTGGAAACATGTCTGTCTGCTTCTGCCCTTTCCCCCACCCTTCACCTGCAGTGTGAAATGAAATTAGATCATGCCACACCTTTGTTCAACATCCCCTTCCATCACCTTCCATCTGATGGCCTCTTATCTCACTGTGGGTAAAAGCCAAAGTCCATGCAGTAACTTCTAAGTTCCAAGATGATTCCCAGCCACCTCCTCTTCCTGACTTTTCCTGTTCTTCTCCTAAATCCTCTGACTCCTGTCTCACCCTTTTCTGGCTATTCTGGTATTCTTCTAGTATTCGGCCTCAGGGTTTGTGCTCTGGCTATTCCTTGTCCTGGAATGCTCTTTTTCAGACCTCAGAAGGGCTTTCCCTCTTTGATCTTCTAATCTAAACTCCTAATCGCTAATCTAACCTCTGCACCCTTCTAATCTCTTCAAACATCACTTCCATCAGAGGACCTTCAACCCATTACTCTCTGTTCCTCTTATTTATAGTGCTTATCACAACATGACATATATTTATTTGTGTGCTTCCTCCCACTAACATGCTCTTTGATGGCAAGTTATTTGTCAAGTCTTTTATTCAGTATTGCACTGGAGTCTCTAGAACAGTCCTTAGCACATAACGGGCAGTTAATAAATGCTTATTGAATGAAAAAAGCAAAAGACAAACAGTGTATTTAGTGTATTTCTTTATGAGAAGGAATTTTGTAGAATTACTTTTTAATCTCTTTTGAAAACACTATATTAAAAGAACGAAACAGAAATGGCTATGGCAGCAAGTTTCTAAGATGTTGGCATCTGCAAGTCCATCTTTGGAGTACAGAAATTAGTTCCCTGCCAGAAACAGACAAATTAACTTCTAACTCTTAGGAGCTTTGACCATTTTTCTAAGGATAGCCCCTGGAATCAAAGATGCATGCTTGGGTCGCATAGTTCATCTTAAAGTGGCAAGAGTGGAGCACAGCAGAATGTTCCGGAACACAGCAGAGTGGACAAGAACCCAGCAAAGTGGACCGGGACACAGCCCAGATCATAATGTGTGTAGCACTTTGGCCTTGACTTGCCTGCCTTCTTGTTCTCCCGTGAGTAATTATGAATGACAGAGTGAAGGGCCCTTGTGCAGATGGACAGCACTAGCCTGAGCAGTTGTAAACAGTTATTTGCTGCAGCTCCTTTGCTCCTTTGCTTTCAGTAGCACTGGTGAAGCACGGTCGGGTTAGTTGTGAAGATGGAGTATCTTTGTAGCTCCAGTGCTTACGCACAGAGCCCCAGTGCAGACACTAAAATCCATACCGCCTTTTGTTCTTTCCTTTCTGTCCAAGTTGATTTTTAGGGCAGGGGATGAACAGTCACGTGACTTATTCATAGGATAGTTACCACTTCAGGGTGTGTTTCTCACTGCTGTCTTGTATAAGAGGACAGTTGCCTCTTGTTCTTTCTAATGCTACTGTATAACTTAGGAAATCTTTTGAGATGCTTTTGGATTTGGTTCTAGTTTCTGAAAGTGGGCATTGGGAAGGAGGATTTTTGATGATGTTAGAGCAGTGCAATATATTGCTTACAACTGAGAGGCTCCCATTATCTCAAAAATAGAATAATTATTATTCAATAGCATGACCCCATTATGAACCAGTTTAGGTAATAAATAACTGATGTACATTGTTTTTCATTTTTTGCCTTTTTGAGTGCAATCTTTTCTTGTTTGCCAAGTTTTATAGTATTTCTTAGGCTTTTTCCCCCCTCGTATAATCTTATAAGAAATATATATATATATTTTTGTAAGAGTGGCAGTTTAATAATGCCACAGTTAGAATTTCGGACAAATAGTAATTTATGAGCTATTAAAAGATAAATTTCTCATTTATTTTTCAAGAGTAAAGCATCATATAGTTGTCATCTTTGAGTGGCTAGAAAGAAAATAATGGAAGCATTTTTTCCCCTATACTCTCTACGTGCTATAAGCATTTACTTTAGATAGTTAATAGTATTATTTAGCTATTTAGGTAGTATGGCATTTTCCAGCATCCTAAAGGCATTAAGGGAAAAACTTTGTAGCCCTGTTAGGAAGATGCTAAATGTCTGAGATGGGACTCACTCCTCTTGGTAGAAGAAGCTTTAGTGGGAGGGAAAATATCCAAGCATCTCTCTGGCTGTATGCAAACAAAAAGTGTCTTATGAGTACTTATTCATTTATTTGTTCATTTATTAACCCAAGGGATATTAATTGCATCTTCCCCTTGTGCCAGGCTCTGAGCTAGGTAAGTGTCTTTGGAAGAGTTCCTTGTCTTAAATTCTCTCTGAAACAGTATATTTCTGATGTACAGAATAGCTGGTGGTGGAGATTCTGGGAAGTCAGAACATTTCTGTGGGCCTGATGGGAAGGTTTTCATATGAGAGGGACCTTGGACAGAAAGAGAGGAAGTACAAGAATCTGAGCACATCGCTTCAAGATATTACTGCTCCCGGTACTAAAATATATATAATGAGTCCCCCCCAAATATATATATATATATATAAATAATAAGTCTTATAATAGGCTCACTGTTTGTGCCCAGTCCTATGTGACCTCTACTTCATTACATTTGATTATTTCTAATAGTTAAAAAAAGAACAACTAATTGTTTCTTACAGCAGAAGGGCTAAACTAATTATGTTACATTCATGAGATGGAGTTCTCTGCATTTATTAAATATTGCCTTGCATGTGGAAATGCTCAGCATATAATAAGTGGAGAAGAGCCTATAAAACAGTATTATCCCAATTTGGTGATGTTACATCTTCAGTTAGGCTCTAACTCACCTTGACCACTACCCTGTGGAAATTGGCAACTAATACCTGAATCTGCACTCCCAATCTCCTTACCCTGCTTTGCACTTTATCTTTGCACACTACTTGTCCCCTTATAACTTGCGGTATAATACACTTGTTTATATTATTGCTTATTGCCTTTCTCTTCCTGGTAGAAGATAAGTTGTACAAGGGCAGGAATTTTTGTCTATTTTTATTCACTGACCAGGAGCCCAGAATAGTATCTAATAAGTAATTTTTCAATAAATGAATAAAGGAAATGTGGTTGGATAATATATGGATTTTTAAAAAACTTTCTTGCATTTTCTCTAATAAACATGGATTAATTCTATAATTGTGGAAAATAAAAAATAACTTAAGGAAGTATATTATTGTTGCCTGTTGTCTTAGTTTGCCGGTGCTCCTTACCTAGTCACCATTTCCCCAAGCTATTTTCCCCATGGCCAGGCCTGGCAATTTCCTAACTCTCTGCTGATGACCGTCCCCAGGCCTTGGTCCTGCTTTCCCTTCCCCAGGCTGTCGTGTTCCTCCTTACCTTTTCCACCTCTGTTTTCTTCCAGTGTCAGTGTGAGTCCTGCTTTCTTCTCCTGCTGGCCTTGCAGGGTGCACCAATCACGCAGTGCTCTGTGAGCTCCTCCCTGTCTTCTTAGTTCTGGTCTCTCCACCTGGGCTGCAGGGGGAACTGTTTTTGCAATGGATGTCAACCAGAGGCCCCAGGACACGCCTGCTGGGCCCCAAGAGGGATGTGGCTCCGCCCATTTTAAGACAGAAATCGTAGAAATGCTTTAAACACCTACGCTCTCCGTGTCTCATGTATTATCTTCTGTCTGCAAGAAAATGACAAGCTGCTTGAGAAAAAAATTTCTGTTGCTTCCTTTTCATGTCTTCAGTAGTGCATAAAGAATTCCGGTCTTCAAAGTTGATATCAGATGCCTGGTGGTTGGTTGATCCCTGGTTTCCCATATATAAAATATGTAGTTTCTGACCCTTTGGAGATGGCATAAGAATAATATAGGGCCAGTAATTTGAGTGCCTTAGAAGGTACTACATATGTATGTACATATATATTTAATGACTTTTTGATATCAGTAATTAAAAAAGCTAATAAACTAAAGTGAAATGTTCAAGATATAACTTGGCTGCAGTAACCTGTGAAAATTGTACCTTTTTTAGTCAGGCGTACAGATTGATATTTAGGAAGCAAGATACTGTGTAACATGATTCAATTCAATCAATGTTTGTTGAAATTCTGTTGTTGATAAGTTGTTTCTGTAGCACTGAAGGGGATTGCAGAGGTCAGCTAGACATAGAACAGGAAATCCCACAGGGTGGGGTGGGGGGGATTATAGGTGCGTCAGTCCAGGGCCTGAGAGAAGTAGGGAAGGCATTATCTGGGGTTTAAAGGAGAAAGAGGTTATATGTGATCTGGGCACAGGTGGATGTGTGTGGAGTAGGGGACAATGAGATGAACCCTGAATTGTAAATTTTGGTACTGGGAGGATAGACGTGGGGGAGATACGGGATTGAGGTGGAGGTAACCAAATGGAGAAGGGCTAGGGGAGGAAAGCATTCAGGGGATGGAGGGGTTGTGGGGTGGCCAGGACTGTGGGATGCTCAGGAGAATGGGAGTGGTGAAGAAGCTGAAAGGAGGGTTTGGGTCAACTATGCAGAGCCTCCATGATGGAATAGGGAGCTCTGCTTCCAGCCTCCCACGGAACCACTGGCCGTTCTACAGCATTAGAAAGAGGCTTCCTAAGAAAAGGCTACAGTGTTTGTTTTGATAAGTAGAAGAATAACCATATACTTTTGCTATTTGTATATTGACGATGTGCCTTTCGTATCAAAATGAAATGGATTGAGCAAGGATACACAAAATCAAAGAGAGAGTTGTTCGTTCCCGGGAACATGGATTTTCTCTTTCCCTGTGGTCACATATCCATTGGATTGGACTCGTGTTTGCATTTGCACATTTACTGAAGAGCAGCTTCTATTGGGGAAATTGGAGGTACATTCTGAATGGTTCAGTTATCTTCTTAAAGCCATGTAGTAAATTATCAAAATCCTTTTGGAGAGGACCGTGTGTCTGGCCCGGAAGGAGCCTGTTTTATCTGAGACTCTGTGATGATTTTCAGGATGTTATCAGGAGCCTGTTTTATCTGAGACTCTGTGATGATTTTCAGGATGTTATCAGGAGCCTGTTTTATCTGAGACTCTGTGATGATTTTCAGGATGTTATCAGCACAATTGAGACCCTGTAGGTACTGTGCCCCCATGTGCAGGGGTCTTCTGTGCCCGTGTGATTGCCCTCTGTTGTTCTGTATGGAATTTACTTCTGAGTCCATCAGTCCCATTATAATAGCTTAATTTTTTTTTTTTTTAGCCTTTTGGGGAGGAATCCAAATGACATGGAAACTCATAAATTATTTTTCATAGTATTTAGAAGAGGTTTAGCTAGTGTGTGTCCCGACCCTGTGTGACACATACCGTTTTCTCATCTTACGGTTTGTTCACGAAGTAATTGATTACTTAAGAATAAGTAACCTTTTTTTATTCCTTAAAAAGGTTTCAACTTAGCACCCATTTTTATGGTTTTAAAATTCTAAAATCCATCCAGAAAACAAATTAAAAGCTGATATGTGGAACGTTAACCTGTTTTTGAGGAATAATGTGAGTGCATGCGTGAGCTGGAGCTCTGTGAGTGGAGAAACTAGCTAAGGTGCCTCGGCACCCAAACCCTTAAGTGTGATCACTTTGAAGGAGGGGGGTGGTGTCGAAGACGAGGAAGAGACCACTCGCCTCTCTGTCTACTTTTTTTTTTTTTTAACATGTAGCTGGCATGAAGTTAGTGCTCAATCTTACACATTTTTTATTTTATTATTATTATTATTATTTATTATTTATTTTTTTTGCATAGGCAAGCGCTGGGAAATGAACCTGGGTCTCTGGCATGGCAGGCAAGAACTCTGCCTGCTGAGCCACCATGGCCTGCCCTCTCTGTCTACTTTTAAAGGAAGTGGTAGGATTGTGTGTGCTTCTATCTTTCCCTTTTTGCATTGTTATATAAAAATTGGGAAAGTTGGTTGTCAAAGCTAGTTTTTCAGTGTGCAGATTTCATCTGGAGCTGGTTATTTTCTTTCCCCCTGGAAAAGTTAAAGGATACAATATATGCTGGTCTGGTGTTTACTTTCTTCCTCCAATATTTGAATTTTCTTCCTCCAATATTTGAGCCTTACAGTCTTCATTTTCAGAGGAATTGTCATCTGTACTTGGATTACATTTCCTTTAAAAATACTTGGTTAAAGGGAAATCCATGTTCATTCACAGAGGGTAATATTTTTTTCAGATTTTTGAATTCTCACCCATATGTGATGCTCTTCTAATGAAAATATGTGGATGGTATACTCTGACATTCCATTCTCTGTGGTGTAAGTTTTAGTGATTTATGATCTATGATTTTCACATTCTCACTTATGAAGGAGAAAATGATCTTTTCAGCTTTTTGAAAGCACTCCTCATTTGAGGGAAAGACATTAAATTTTAAGTTTCAAAAACCTTTTCCATCCAGCAATTTTATGGTCATCTTGGATTAAGGGCCTTCACCGTTCGTACTTCAGTCATGCTTTGTATGAAGCTGAAGTTCCAGTATCACCCTCGTCCCCTGTTGCTGTGAGAGGCAACACTTAAATCGCTTCACAATTTGAACATGTTTCTTCAGAGAGTACTAGGGTAGTGATGCAGCCCAGCTCTCCAAGGGCTCAGATCAGCGCAGCCCCAAGACCAAAGAGTCAGACGTGTGTTTCGTTAAGACTTAGGAACAGGAGAAGATTTCCCCCAGTGGTGGCCATTTGAGAAGTCAGCTCTGCAGGGCGGGAGTGCAAGAGGTGGCAAGGAAGGGTTTAGGACAGAGACATTCCATAGGGTATGAGAACACAGTTTCAGTTGGGTCTCATGACACAGGGGTCTAGTGGCTTGTTGTCAACAGTGATCAGGGAAGAGGAGCTTTAATGCTTTACAAAATCGGTGGGTTCGCGATAACCATCTGTACATTCTTTCCCTCCCTCAGGAGGGTGGTTGAACTGTAGCTTCTGTCCCAGTCATGTAGGCAGCTCCGTGCAGACCTTGCTCTCGATATGGAGGGGGAGCGCGGGCCTCGAGTCTCCACAGGTAGGGATAAAAACCATGTCTTTTGAGGACCACATGTTAATATACAACTTGGGTGAAGAACTAACTAGAACAGGAAGTAGAAGGGCTGGGATTTTTTAGTCTCCAGTATCTTAGAGCAGCTAGTAGTAAAAACCTGTAATGGTGGAACGGTAACCCATACCAAACTCTGAAATCTGTTCTACAACTAATTGTTGCACTGTGCTTTCAAATTTATTGCTTTTTTGCATAGATGTTATTTTTTACAAAAAAGAAAAAGAATTCTAACCTGCAGTGTTTTGGATCAGCTAGAAGGGAAAAATCTGAAATAGTGGAATGGTAATCCACACTAGGCTCTGAAATCTGTTCTGTATCTACTTGTTGAAGTGTACTTTGAAAACCATTGAGTTTCCTTTCTTTTCTTTGTGTATATATTATATTTAGCAATAAAAAACATTTTTAAGAAAAGAGTTGGGATTTTCATCTTTGGACTTGGGGAAGTTGTTTCCGTTCTCTGAATCTCCATTTCCGTAGTTGTCATGTGTGGAGAATGGGCATGAAGCTTTAATTTCCCTCCCAGCACTAATATTTTAGTTGTCTATCTGCTAAAAGTAAATAAGCTTGGGCTTTGCTGATTTCAGAGGTGGAGAAATGGGAAGAGTATCCTACTCTGTTTCTCTGTAATATAGATCTAGGCTCCCTGGGCTGTTAGAGGTCACAGAACATCTCCTTTCACTTAACATTTCACAAAAACCAAGGGAAGTATCTTGAAGGCTGCCTGGATCACAACTAGATGAGCAATTTGAAATGACAGCAAAAAAAATTAAAATAACTTAATTCTGGACTTCCATGTGAGAGCTGTTGTGAAGAAAGGCTAAAACGATAAGGAATCTTCAACTGGGAAGATGAGAGATGAAGAAGATATGACTGAAATCTGGAAAGTCCTAGAATGTGGTTAGTTGAATGTGGGCTCAGACCTCACCTGGGGGGTGAAGGTTAGAAATGTTAAGTTCAAGTGAATAGAGGATGTGCTGCTTTACCAAGGGGTTAATGCATTTTTAGTTTTTCATTATTCCAAGTGTAATTAACCCACATTCTTCCATAATGTATTAAGACAAAGTATCGAAAAATTCATAAACTTTGGGGGGTTAGGAAGGGAGAGGACAGCATCCTTGTACGCTAAAAGTCCATCCTTTG
>PVIY010016055.1:19886-52581 GCA_004026745.1 Myrmecophaga tridactyla
AAAAAAAAAAAGTCCATCCTTTGGGTCTGGTGACAGAACCAAATTCTCTGCTAGGTGAACTGGGGTTTTGCCCCAGGGTTACAAGTTTATGATGATGATTCTGGGGTCCACAGCATCCCAGGGCTGGTGTCGGGAAGAGGCATGGGGAGTCATCGTCCCACAGGCAGGTTTCAACCCAGGCTGGGCTTAAAGGGCATTTATTCCATCCAAAGCCCATTCCCAGACTAAGCACTTATGAAGCACTCTTCTCCTGGTCCTTCCTCTGACTTCTATCCCATATATATTACCTGAGAAGGCAAGCTGTTTGTAAATAGACATTTTACAAGTACTTTAAAAGCCTGGAAGAAACATGGTATTTACTGCAATTCAGTGCTGAAAACTTTGACAAACGAACTTATCTTTTGTTTTTAGAAATCTGAAAATTTATCAGATAATTTTGAAGCTGAGTAAAAATGCCCTTTTTTTAATTGAGTAACTGTAATGTCTTCATTATACTCTTAGATTTATGACTTTCAAAAATGTTTTTAACATCAAATGTGAGTCTGAGGAGTATTTGGGAAGAGTTGATCAGTATCAAGAGGTAATGGAGACACAAGTGGGCTATTTCCAAGGGCCTGGTTGGACTCGATTGCAGGGGTGCTTCTCAGGTCCTGGGAAAATGCCTGTGCCTTAGAGGCATGCAGAGATGTGCTTTCCAGCTGAGAGTTGGCTCCTCTGCCTGGTCCTTGGAAGAGTCTTTCCTGTGAGGAGAGTGCCATTTCTCATCTGTGTAAAAAGTGACACTTGTCTATTGTTTTAAAATTGCTTTCCATACAAGCCAGTGTCTGCTCAAACCCAGATCTGAAGGCAATTTCCGGACCGTTATCAAGCATTAGGAAGAGAGAATTGCAGTTCTGAGGAGGGGAAAGAGGACTAGCTCTTAATTTTCATACCTAAGATTTCTTCTTGAAGAATTGAAACTTTTGCACAATATAAATGTAGTATTAGATTTTCCCCAAGTTATTTCAGATATTACATTTGTGTCTTTGAGTATCACATATACAATTTCCACTGAGCTCCTTCACCTTTACCCCAGTTGGATGTAATTATTTATTCCTTTGTCCAAGAGTTGAATTGTCAAAGCTTAAGGAAATGCTGCCACCCCTGGCCATGCATGCCTGGCAGGCAATAAGACCTTCTTTGCAGCCTCTGAGATCGTCTCTTACCAGCCTGTGAGGCATGAATCCTGACTGTTTAGAAGTAAGGATTTAGATTTTTTTGTTTGTTTAAAAGAAAGATAAACATCTACAGAAAACATAGAATCTTCATAGTAGTTTATCCTTAAACCATGGGAGGAGAGTTATAAAACCAAAAGATCAATGAATGCAAGCTTGACCCTAACTCATGGAAGATGGAAAAATCCATCTTCAAGTCTGTGGTTATCTTTTTAATATGGTGATGCTACTCCATGGAAATGTTTTCCCAGCAGTTTTGGGGTTTTTTGGTAATTGCAAAAGCAGCGTGATTATGACTGAGGAATCAAATGTTGAGAAATAAAATCCTAATACGTCTATGCACAAGGACACACAGCTCTTTGCTCCACCTTCCTGCCTGGCCTCCCTCCCTCCTTCCCTTCCTTCTCCTTCCTTCTAAGAAGTTGTAGGTTTATAGAAGAAACATGCATAAAATACAGAGTTCCCAGATACCACCCTGTTATTACACCTTACATTGTGTGATATAGTTGTTATAACTGATGAAATAATTTTTAATAATTATACTATTAACATAGTCCATGGCTTACCTTAGATCTTGTTCAGTTTGTATTGTACAGTCCCATGGATTTCTAATTTTTATTCTAGTAACATATATACAACCTAAATTTTCCTCTTTTAACCACATTCGGATATATAATTCGGTACTGTGAATTACTGTGACGGTTGCGCTTCCGTCACCACCATCCACTACCAAAGCTTTTCCAACATCCCAGGTAGAAACTGTACAATTTAAACATTACCTCCCCATTCCCTACTCCCATGAGCCCCCTAGAAATCTATATTCTAGATTCTAACTCTTTGGATTAGATTAGTCTAAATTATTTCATATCAGTGAGATCATATACTATTTATCCTTTTGTGTCTGGCTTGTTTCACTCAATAAGATGTCTTTAAGGTTCATTCATGTTGGCATGTGTCAGAGCCTCATTCCTTTTTATGGCTGAATCATATTCCATTGTATATATGTGTGTGTATCTATATACACATACCACACTTTGTTTATCTATTCATTAGTAGCTCTTAGTGCTAGCAATTTTATTTCTTTTCCCTTGATCAGTACCAATGAGCCTGGCACCACAGGCAGATGCCTGGGTTTCTGCCCTGGATGGTATCTATGAGATGGAGAACTTGAAGCTGAGGCATTTTCTCTCTTGGGGGTGTGGCTGGAAGTGCGTGTGGCCTCCTGAATCAGGGAAGAGGGCAGCTCTGCTAAGGCTGTGGCAGGTGGCCTTGCCATCTCCCCAGTGCTCATAGGCATGGTTTATGCCAGAGCCAAATGAGAGTATTTCCAGTGCTGGCTGTTGTTGCCAAAGGAGCAAAACCAAGTAAACATCATCTGTTTCTGATGTATTTACTCCATGTGCCTCAGTGTCCATTAAGCAGACTGTATTTTTCAATGCTTGGGGCCGGCTACTGGGTTTCACTTCAGGATTTAAAGGTTTCCTATCAGGATAGGGGAAATAATAGAAAAATAAGAGGTTTTCCCCTCCAGGGGAAATACTGTTTACGAGTCACACAGAGTTGTTAGCTATTGGGTTACATCCAGTTTTCATGCAACCCTTTTAAACCAAAATATCCATTTAACATTTCATCATTAGTGTTTAAATCTCTGAGAGCGTCGAGAACCTAAAACTATGTTGCAGATGTGGCTGCTTGGTTCTGGTGCTGAATCTCAAGAAAGAGCTGGACTGGTGAAAATGCAGAGGGACAAATTTTAATGATAATGGAAAAGGAGATGGTGCTAGTAGGGTCAATCTAAAAATATAAGCTCTTAATTCCAGGATAGTGAAAAATTAGGAAGTGGAATGATTGATAAGGAATATGGGCTTCTTCTCCCACATCTCGAAATATTAGGATGAAGGACCACTCTCTAGTCGAAATAAGTTTAAGTTACATAAGAGGAGAGACTGCTCACCAGAGGCCAGTTTACTTATGCACGGGGCATGCACGTGACTTTATGTGTGAGTGACAGGCCCGTCAGCAGCCCCGGTTAGATATCAGAGTATACATGACCATTAGGGTTGACGTGAACATGGATCACCTAATTCTCCCACCATTACACAGTATTCCTTGGATCTGTCCCATAATTGTATAAATAGCTTAACACAGAGGATTATGAAATAGATCAGAATGAACATACTTAAATCTCTTCTAATCTTGGTTACACAATGCCTTTGTTACTTAAGGACAAAAAACCCCACTTTAACATTGAAACATTGAAATAGTATTCTATTTCAGAAAATTGAAAGTCTAGAGAAAAGCATTAGCTATGAGGCCAGAACCTTCATACAAACTACCTCTGTCAGTTTGGTGCATTCCTTAGTTTTTTTAAAAGAGTTTTTCATAGTGAGTACTTAAAAGGCCTTTGCAGTATTCCACGAAGGAGAGGGCCCAGGTGGCAGCACAAGGCACTGCCCAGTTGGTAACTCATCTCCGTATGCTTGAGCAGAGCCCTTGCCCGGTTCCCAGGGCCCTTGCAGGCCTGATAGAATGCAGCTCACATCTGCAGCTCTGGGGGCAATGGGACTGACTTATCCTATGGATATCTGAGCTCATTCCAGCAGGTTTTAGTGCTGAACACCAAATGTAGAACTGGGAGTTTTCCTGTATGTGGCAGGGAGGGTGCTGTTTTGGGCAAAGGAGACATGGGTCGTCCCGGTGTTGGTCATTTTCATTGGTGATGCCATCACCTCTGATGGAAGGTGAGTATGTGGGGGTGGGTTCTGAGAACACCCCTTCAACTAAATACACTTGCCGAGGAGGAAGAGGTGGGGTTCTCTTAGCCCGATTAGTGTGTCCTGTGTGATGGCAAATGGATTTGCTCAAAACCTCAGACTTTTTAGATGTAGGGGGAATGGAGATTCCAGTTGGGGCTACAGTTGCCTCTGAGCCAGAAGGCAGCAGTGAAGCCGATTACCACCCGCAATTCAGAGGGATCATTATCATCTGGGGGATGTGGCATCCTAGTGTTACAGAAAGATTGTGGGGTTGAGTCCTAGTTCTGCTACTCATCAGCAGTGGTGGTAGGTATAATTATCCCCAATTTACAGATAGGGAAATTGGGGCTTAGGGAGATTAAGTCCTTTACCTGGGGTCCCACACTGAAGGAGCCAAGACTGTAACTCAGGCCTGTCTGTTCCCTAGATTGCTCTCTTAAATCTGCTGCACCCTCTCATCCTTATTTGTGGAGTGAAACTTTTATGGTTTCTGATTCCATGGAAGGATGTATGGAATTGTACAATATGCATTTTATAGGCACGTGTCTGCAGCTGTGATTAAAGGACTTGAACTCTAGCGCTCCATAGATTGACTGGGATTAAGCCGTGGCACAGCCGCATCCTAGCTGTGAGACTGGTGTGCTGGTTTGAAGGGATGTATGTACCCTTGAAAATCCATGTTTTAATCAAAGTCCCATTTTGTAAAGGCAGAATAATCCCTATTCAATACTGTATGTAATTAGATGATCTCCTTGGAGATGTAACCCAATCAAGAGAGGTTGTTAAACTGTATTAGAGGAGGCATGTCTACACCCATTTGGGTGGGTCTTGATTGGTTTATGGAGTCCTATAAAAGAGGAAATATTTTAGAGAATGAGAGATTCAGAGAGAGCAGAGAAGAATGACATAGCCACAAGAAGCAGAGAGCCCACAAGCCAGCAAGTTTTGGAGATGAAGAAGGAAAGTGCCTCCCGGGAAGCTTCATGAAACAGAAGCCAGGAGAGAAAGTTAACAGATGATGCCTTGCTCACCATGTGCCCTTCCAGCCTAGAAAGAAACTGTGACTGTGTTCACCATGTGCCTTCTTACTTGAGAGAGAAACCCTGAACTTCATCGGCCTTCTTGAACCAAGGTATCTTTCCCTGGGTGCTTTATATTGGGCATTTCTATAGACTTGTAATTGGGACATTTTCTTGGCCTTAGAACTGTAAACTAGCAACTTATTAAATTCCCCCTTTTTAAAAGCCATTCCGTTTCTGGTATATTGCATTCTGGCAGCTAGCAAACTAGAACAACTGGGTAAGTTATTTAACCTCTCTCTGTGCCTCAGTTTTCCCATCTACCAACAGGGACAGTGTTAAGTGAATTCCTACCTAGAAAGTACTTAGAACGGAGGGTAGCACATGCTAAACATTCAGTAAATGTGAGCTATTGTTACTTTTGCCATAATGTGCTGCCATCTCTTCAGGCAAGAGAAAAGAGGTGCACTTAGTGGTTGGCAGTAGCACAGCTCTGTCCCCTTTGGGGTGCACTGTGGGAGGCTTATGTGCTTTAAGGGGCACAGTCCAGATAGAGGAGGCTTAAGCAGAATAAGAGGTGCCCTTCAATTCCCCGCAGTAGGAAAAGCTGGGTGGCCTGCCAGTCCTTAGCCAACAATTTAGACAGAAATTAACAAGAAACATGTTCTTTACTCTTACTATGCAAAAGAAAACATGAAAATTTATCTGATATTTGTTGATAGGGTCCAGGCTAATTTAATTAAAATATTTTGAACCTCACTATCAGTACAGCGAGATGAGTTCTGGGAGATTTACATAACTGTTCCTGAGGAATGTTGAGTTTCTTTGGAGATACACAATTGGTTGCAGAAGACTTTGTGGAAAAGTTGAGTTGGGCGATGAGAATTAATATGTGTGAAGGGAACATGGAGAACATCTGGGACAAGAGATAGAGCCTGAGTGAAGAAGTATGGCATACTTGGGGCACAGAAGGAGTTACTTGGAGTTGAGAATTACAAATGGGAAATAATTGGAGACATAGGCAAAGTGGGAATAGTTTACAGAGTAAATATTTTTAGTTTTAGGTTTTAAATTGAAGAGCAAAGAAAAACCATTGCACACTTTTCTCCTGGGAGTAACTTTATAATTTTCCCAGAATATATATAACCCTTTATGTGTATTTAATGGAATATTAAAATGCCAAAAGCATCCTGCAGAAAATGTACATAACAGGGACATGCAAGCTGGGAAAAAACTGCCTTTTCAATGAGAATTGAACAAGAGAGTCCATTACTTAGATTGGTATAAAATAAGCTATTTTGAAACTAGTTATTCACAACTCTAGTTATCGGGTGATGGCTTTTAAATATTGTACCAAAAGACCTATTGAACATAAATAAAATTTACAGCTACTATATTAAAAGGTGAATGCTATGTATTGCTTGTTAACCTCAGAATTCCCTTAAAGGACTTGAAGTTTGCTAAATGTTATGATTGATGAAAATCTGGTGGAGGATAGATTTGCTTGGTTCTTGGAATTCCTTTTCTTGACTTTTCTTGGAAACTGCTATCTTGAAATATATCCTATTTACTTTGAAGTATGGTTGGTATAATAATAATAAACCATAATTCTCCTATCATTGTTCTGCCTGAATAATAAGATTTCCTAGTGGAAAGGAGCCTTAAAGGCTACCTGGTTAGACCACTATGCTGATGCTGAGTCTTCTGTGCAAGAGGCCATCCAACTGAAGGCTGGGTGTCTCCAGCAATGTGGGACCCAGCCAAGGTGGCACATTGGACCTTCCATGGCTTTCCCATTGGAAAACTGAGGTCCTTAAAATTGCCTATAAAGCCCATATAATGTGCCCCCATGCTCCCTCTCTGTCTTCATCTCCTAGTACTCTTCTTCCCCATTTGCAATGGGGAAGCTGTTTCTCAAACATGCCTTTGAACTTTCTCTTCCCTTTGTTTAGAACTTTGCACTGCTTCCTTTGTCTAGAACACTTTTCCCTTTGATAGATTTATTTGCTCTTGTTCTTGAGATGTCTCCTCAGGCTATACTAATGGGAGGTTGACATTATTTTCTCTCATCACATTGAAGATAATATTACAGTGGATTTTGACTTCCATTGATGCTCTTGAGAAATCAGAGAATTATCGTTCCTTTGAATGTTCCTTTGAATCTGTCTTTTCATTCTGGCTGTTTTTAAGATCTCTTTGTCTTTGGTGGTCTGTCGTGTCACTATGCTATGCATCAAGTCCTTTTAATGTTTCAGTTTCAGATTTGTTGGGTCTTCATCTTTGGATTGGTGTCTTTCATCAGTTCTAGAAAATGCCCAGCTATTCGCTGTTCATATGCTGCCTCTAATCTATTATCTTCTTCTCCTCCTGGAAATCCAGTTAGATCTAGACTCTTTCAAAATCCTTATGTCTTTTAACCACCCATTCATTTTTTCATTTGCAACTTTTCCTAGTTTATTCTGGATAATTTTTGCAGCCCTCTCTTCCAGGTTCACAGATTGTTTCTTCAGCTGTGTCTAGTCTCCTAAAAACCATATCTTCTTTATTTTTAATTTCATTTATATGGCACTCTTTTATTTCTAAAAGTTCTAGTTATTAAAAAAATACTTAAAAAATCTTATTTTATACTCATTTTATCAATTGCTCCTTTTATTTCTTTACACATAATTGTTTTATAGATTGTATATGATAATACTAGTAGCTTAAGTTTTTGCTGATCTGTTTTTTGTGGTTTCTGCTGGTTCTTGCTTTTGGGTGTTTTGTGACTTTTAAGTATAAATGCAGTTTCTTGGATATTCTCTAGGGTTTTTTGAGGTCTAGGTTGAAGGTGGGTTCTTCTATAAAGAATTTAAGTTTGCTAATACCAGGGGGGCGGTACCAATTTCTGAGTATTTTAACATAAATTTTTTATTTGAGTTTTTTTTTGTTGTTGTTCCTGGGCACTGTGAATTTGAACTGTACGTCCTGTATGAATGCTATATATGACTTAAAAGTTTTGGGGGAGTTTTTTTCTTCTTATTCACCAAACTTGAGATAGACAAATTTTCTTATAATTTCCTGAGGACAACCATACTGATTGTTCATATGGTAATGTTGTATAAATTAGAAAAATTGCCTCAAGATACTTTATTGCCATTTTTAGAAAAATTTCTTAGCAACATTAAAATTCAAGATGACTGTGAAATAAACTGATATCCCTGCAGTTGTCTTCAACATAAGTTGCCCTCATTTCTGCTTGAAATGCAACCCCCATTCTGCCTTATCAAATCCTTCCCAAGCTTCAAAGCCTAGCTCAAATATTACTTCCTCTAAGACTCCCCAAATTCCCCACTGTAACCCACCCCAAATGGTATCCCTGCCTCTGAATTACTGTAGTAATTATCACAAATTTACTACCTTTTGTTAGTTGTTCTGTTTTGAATCTTATCTCCATTACCAGACTGAAAGTTATACATTTTGTCCTCATTTCCATGTTCCGTAGTTCTCTATAGAAGGCCTTGCACAGATAGTTGGGATATTTTTGTTTGATAATTGAATGAAAGAATTTAATTGAATCACAGGATATGAACCCACTAAGCAAAACATTAAAAAGACTAGCAATTAGGATGGTGCATAAAGGTCCTTTAAATCTTCTATGTAGCATTCAGGAAGGTTTTCCTGTCCTCTCCAGGAGATAGTGAACTGTGTCATAAGGGCTTAGATTTATTTGCATTGTCTCAGAGCCAGGGGTTTAGAGTGGTTTGGCATAACTTCTGTCTACTCATAATACAGTCAGAAATGTCTGCTACAGAGGAAAATCTTTGTACCATTCCAGGAAAATTATTTCTACCAATCACTGTCTTTTCAAAGAGAGATTAGGCCATATTCTTATACAAAAATTACTGCCCTATAAATTATTTATTACTCAATATATATAACTCAATTTGTTACATGAATAAATGCATGTTACAATTTTTCTTTTTTTCTAGTTCTTTCCCTATGATTTAGGGAAAGATCACTATCAGGTGAATTTCTAAGAACCTTTTTTTCAGTAGAGCTGGAGATGTGATTTCTTTAAAATCTCCAGTTTGTTAACATTTTCCTTTATCTGATGTGTATGGGAAGTTTACTTTATAGTGGGTACTTTTTATAAATTCGCTGATTTAAATCTTAAAAGGTCCCATTTTAAAGATGGGAAAACTGAGGCAAAAATAACTTGTCCTGGTCACTCAACCATTAAGGGTGGGACATTTGTGATTTGAATCTAGACTCACTTGACTCTAAAGCTTTGCTTCCTTCCACTACATCACATACTTACTGTTTTGGTTTGCTAAAGCTGCTGGGATGAAAATGTATCAGAAATGGATTGGCTTTTACAATGGGGATTTATTAACTTACAAATTTACAGTTCTAAGGCTGTGAAAATGTCCAAATTAAGGCCTCAGCAGGACTACACCTTCTCTGAAGAAAGGCATCTGGGACACCTCTGTCACTTGGGAAGGTACATGGTGGCATCTGCTGGTCCTTCTCTCCCAGCTTTCATTGCTTTCAGCTTCTGGCTTCAGTGGCTTCTTCTATGGCGCTTCTCTTAAATTCATCTCTGTGCTTCTCTGGGGCTTCTCTGAGCTTTAATCCTCTTATAAAGGACTCCAGCAAAAGGATTAAGACCCACCTTAAATGGACTGGGACACATCTTAATTGAAATAACCTAACCAAAAGGTCCCACCACAATAGGTCTGCACCCACAGGAATGGATTAAAAGAACACAGCTTTTTCTGGGGTACGTAACAGCTCTAAACCACAACGCTGACATAGTACTTATTTGGTCAGATTTTAAATTTTAAGCCTTAAATATGTTTAAACTCCTTCCCCTCCCTTTTGACGTTCAAAACTCACTATTATATTAACAGAATATGACCTTGTAGGAAAGTGATTGAGCATTTCTAGTTTCTCTTGTTTATTTTGTATTTGGAGAAACAGCTGGAAAATATTATGTTTAGTGACTATTACTGACTTAATGACTAACATTTATGTCATAGTGTGGAGGTCCGAAAAGCACTCTAAAAATAGTCAGTAGGGTGCTTCCAGTGATTGTTGAACAAAGCAGCTTTTCGTGCAGTGGATGGGCTGAGGAGGGGCAGTCCTCTGATTGGCCAGGCTTGAATTCTGAGACCATCTCTGAGGTGGGAGCTAGGATTTGCTTTGAGTGAACCACCTTGATTGGGCTCCTTCCAAGGAAGAGGAGTCCTGTTCCAGAGAGCTGGGTGGGTCAGAGGCATGTCATGCAGTCAGAAAGTACAGCATGATTGTGCACTTCATGATAGCTAAATGGAGATGTGGGTGGACAATTGGATCTAGGGGTCTGAGGCACAGGATAAGCATATGCCCAAAATTTCAGAATTGGTACTTAAAGCAGATAGAGGGTTGGATGAAGGCCAAAGACGAGACCTTGAGGCACACAACAGGGCATAAAGAAGGAGCCTGCAGAAGATAATGGGAGAAGTACCCAAAGAGGCAAAGAGGAAAACCAGGGGAGTGTGTGGCCTCCAAAGTCCAGAGAGAGAGTATAGCCATCTGAAGGGTTACTCCACAGTGTCAACACTCCTGAGAGCTTAGATCATAGTAAGACTGAAAAGTGTTCATTGGATTCATTTAGCAAGATGTGGGAACTATTGAAAGGTTAGAACAGATAGGAGATCGCAGTCAACTGGAAGAGTGGATTGAAGGAGAAGGGAAGTAGAGGACAGAGAACAGTAATATTCTAGTGTGTACAACTCAGTGGATGATAGTTCTATAAAGAGGGATGGTGAATCTGGGAGAGTGGAGCAGAATTGACAAGAAGGAGATGGATTCAGTTTTGATCAGTTCATAATTTACTTCCATAGCTTTAACAAAATCTCAAGCCTATATTACAGGAATGATTACATATATAGAAAGAAGAGTTAGAACTTGGCCAGTGGAAATATTTAAAGGTGAGGGAGGAGTAGCACGTGAAAAAAGCTCGCAGGCCAGAGAGGCAGTAGGCATAGAGGCAAGTGTCATCGGGTAAGCCAACAAGGGAGAGACTTTGAAGGAAGGAGTGAATGTCAGCAGTTTCCAGGGCTAGAAAGGGATCGAGTAAGTCCACGACTGAGACATGTCCATTGGTTTTCATCAAGATTATTACAGGAGAATACTGGGGGTCAAAATCCAGTTAAAACCAGGATTTTAAGTAGAAGAACAGTGATATGGAGGAAGCTAGTACAGATCACTGTTTTGTGAAATTGACTGTGAATGAAGGAGTAGTAGAAATAGAGGGATATGGTCAAGTAGGTGGTGGTTATTATTTTGGGGGTTGGGATAGATTTGTGCAGTTTGTATGCTGATGGAAAGAGGCAATGGGGTGGGGAGAGAGAGAGAGAGAGAAAGAGAGGTTGAAGGTACTGGAAAGGAGAAGATTGAAGAAGTGAGGTCCTAGAGGAGAGAGGAGGTGCATGGAAGGAGAGGCACTTCCTCTCTTATATTAGGAGAAGTAGAAGTAAAGATGAGTAGGGATGCGGATGTGTCTAGAAGTACATAGATGGTAGTGGTCAAATAGGCATATAATATCACTTATTGTATCAACTCTGCCTACTTCATCTTGATCAAAAGATATTTAACATTAGGAAAGGTTTTATTATCCCATTTTACAGTTCAGGGGTATTGGCAAACTCTAGGCAGGACCAAAGCCAGTCCACTGCCTGTTTTGCAGTTTTATTGTGACATGGCCATGCTCATGCATTTCTGATAATATCTATGGCTCCTCAAACATTCTATATCTGGTCCTTTTCCGAAAAGTTTGTTAATCCCTGTATAGTTGGTAGAACCAAGGCTCAAAGGGAATATTGACTCAAAGGATACCTGCATGCCTCATCTCTGAGATGGCTCTTCTGTGCTACCTGGCATACTCCAGGTGCTAGAGAGTCTCTTAGAATTATTTGGAACTCCTTTCTAAAGAACTTTGAACAGTTACCATTGTAAATTATATCAAATTCACAATTCAAACCTAGTCTCCTTTCCTGCCCCCGGCCATACAATTTAGTCTCCTTGCTCCCTGAAAGGAAATGTGCTGAAGTCAGGGGGCCACTTCATTGTTCTTTGTACAGGGGTTGCTCATTTCCACATCTCTGCATTTGTGGTTTTAGCTGCTTTACTAGAATAGCTTTCCTTCACTTTTTTTGTTAAGTCAAACTCACTTCCTCTCTGAAATTTTTACCCCAAACCACGCATATTCCTTGTTCCTTATCCCAATGGTTTATTTCTTTGCTTTGAATTTCCTCAGCCCTTAAAAGCACTGTTTCTGCCCTACGTATGTGCTTTCTAGTATAGTCTGTCGCTGGTGTGAGGTCCCCACTGTGAAAAAAGTAAGGATTAGTTATGCAAGTAAATGGAGGAATAAAACTGCATTTCTTTAAAAATATATAAAACTAATTTATGTAGGCCTCCTGGAGGGAGGCACCATGCTCACTCGGCCCCCAGCCTCTTAAGGTCCTTGCCATTGGCACTCCTCAGATGAACTTCAACTAAGTTGAAAAAATAATTAAGTCCTTAAAAAGGGCTTACTTATACCTGATATAATGTGCTAATTACTAGTCTTCTCAACTGGTTGGAATTATTGACCGAGTTGGAAAGTATTTACAGGTGTATGTTTGATCTTTATTCCAAACAGCTCACAGTATTCAAGAGAAAATGCAAATCTGTTCCCTTGCTTTGTTTCCAAGTGCTAACCTTCTAAAGGGGCTAAGATTTTAGTAATTGCAATTTTAACCCTACAACTTGACTTAGATTATGATTGCAGTTAGCTATATGCATTGTCTTAGCGCCTTGCTCCTCAGAGTGTGGTCTGCCCACCAGCAGCTTTGGCATCACCTAGGAGTTCTTTAGAAACCCGGAGTCTTGGGTCCCACCCAGACTTGCTGAATCAGAATCTGTCCTTTAACAGGATCCCTGGGTGATACATGTTCACATTAGAATTTGAAAAGCACTGCTCTGAGTTATTGACCTTCTGTTTCAGAAAAACACACAAAAATAGGGCCCTACCTCACAGATCTTTTTATGAATTATGATGATGTGGCTTTGTTTTTTATGATGATTGTTTTCCCTTTTTATTTTGGATGGCATCTATTCATGGCAGGGGTATACCAAGAAAACTTTTGCTGTTTTTCTTTGTTATTTTTGGAGATCAATCACAATTGGGAGACAGGCAGCATATTCCTTAATTCTTTTTGCTATATGGAATGCATTTAATTTCTCTCTATGTATGGAAATGGCAGAACTTCTACTGTCTTTGACAAGAGTCTGGGATAATTGGTAGTAAGTGAACAATTTCAACTTTCACCTACAGCAATGGATTTAATTTTGTGTGTTTGTCGTTCTTTATCAGTCCTCTTTGATTACATTGGAAATTGTACTAACAATGAGTTCTATATGGAAGGAAGTTATACTTCTCATTTTTTCCCCAAGTCCTTGAAAAAAGTAAGGATTAGTTATGCAAGTAAATAGAGAAGGAAATAAAACTGCATTTCTGTAAAAATATATAAAAATAATCTGTATTTTCCTTCTTACCAATTAATCTAAACAGGCAGAGTAAAAAATATTACATTTATTTCTTTATTTTTGGATAGAGCATGCTTATGTACAAATATTAAAAGTTTCAGTGAAAAGTAAATATTCCTTCCCTTCCCCTGTGCCATGCAGTTTCCTCTTTGGGCAACTGTTCTTACCAACTTCTTCAGGGTACTTTCAGAGCTAGCATTTGCACTAGGAGGTTGTCATGGTCAGGTTCATGTGTCACCTTGGCCAGGTGATGGTGCCTGGTTGTCTGGTCGGGCAAGCACTGGCCTGTCTGTTGCTATGAGGACATTTCATGGACCTAAATTATGAGCGCGTCAGCTGCAGCCACAGCTGATTGCATTTGTAATCAGCTAAGGGGTGTGTCTCTGCAATGAGTGACGTAAGGACAATTCAGAAGAGACAGTCACTCTTCCTGCTTCAGCCTGCCAGCCTCTCCTGTGGAGTTCGTCCAGACCCTTCATAGGAGTTGCCAGTTTGTGGCCTGCCCTACATTCCCCTGGTTACGTGAGACACTTTTATAAATTTTATATCTATGGATATTGCCTACTGATTGTTTCTCTAGAGAACTCTAGCTAATACAGAGGCCAATGTTGTAATGGCTCATGTAGTGGGATCTGGGGCAGTTAGAGGGTGAATCTGGCTACTAGTTTTGCGACTGTGGTCAAAGTTATTAAACCTCACTGTGCCTCATTTTCTCATCTGCAAAATGGGATTATTAATAGTATCCCTCATAGAGTTGCTGAGAATCAGAACAAATGAAGTAATTCATGTGAAGTGCTAAGAACAATTCTTGGCCTGAGGAACACACTCCACAAATATTAACATTATTATTATATGTGAGCCTTTCTTTATGTCTTTATCTTCTATTGGGGATTGAATCATGTCTGCCACTAAAGCACATTCATATTCAAAACCCTAATCCTGTGGGTGTGAATTCATTTGTAAATATAGCATGCGAAGATGTTATTATTAGTTAAGCTATGCCCAAACCGAATGAGGGCGGGCCTTATCCCAATATGACGGAAGTTCATACAAGCAAAGGAAATGGGACACAAAAGAGAGAAAGTCATGGAGAAGAGCCCGGATTGGAAAGTCAGCAGGAACATGGAAGAGAAAGGAGAGGGCATTGTATGCCATGGAAAAGTCAAGGAACCCAAGGATTGCTGGCAAGCCAGAATGCTACCAACCCTGGGAGAAAGCAAGCTTTCTAGCCTCTGAAACCGTGAGCCAATAAATTCCTGTTGCTAAGCCAACCCATTGTGTGGTATTTGTCTTAGCAGCCTGTAAACTAATACATCTTCTCTATACATAAACAGTAGCATACTGAATGTACTTCAATACCTTGCTTTTTCTTCACTTAAAGTGAGATTTTCACTTAACAGCATGGAGATTGGTTTATTTTATTATGTATAGAACTGCTTTATTCTTTTTAGTGCCTTCACAGAATTCTGTTTTATGGATATAATTTATTTATTCTGTCACCTATTGATGGACATTTTGGCTGTTTCCATTCTTTTGATATTAATAATAGCCTTGCTTGTAATGGCCTGTATGCGTTTCAGTGTGTCAGTTGGGTAGATTTCTGGAAATGGGGTGTAAAGAGGGTCAAAGCATAGGTTTTAGTTTTGATAGATATTGACAAATTGCTCTCCATAGAGTATTCTCCTACCAGCAAAGTATGAGAGTATTGTTTCTTGACAACCAGTCAGATTTTAACTTTAATGAAAACACAATTTTGTTCATTAGAATATAATTTTAAAAAATTTGGAAATGTGTTGAAGGTTGCTAGATTTCTGGAAAAGGTTAGAGGGTAGGGGTAAGACGAGAACATTTATTCTTAAGTATTGTAAGGAGTAACAAAATGATATAGTAAGCAGTCTGTAATGAGCAAGTATATAATACACAAAACAATTGCCATTATATTCACTAGCTAAGTATTCTTGAGATATTGAACGAAACAAGGAGTTTGGGAAACAACCCAAACGACAGTGCATTTCATGTTTTAGTTTGTGTCAGTGCCTTGCAGCTCAAATACCCCCTCAGGTGTCTTGGCTCAACCCGGCTGTAGCTTGCATTCATTTTTGAGATTGGCACAACATGGGAAGCCTCTGTCTTTTTCGCAAACGTCTCATTATCACATTCTTGCTGCCACCTGAGTTGACTGTCCAGCATTTATTTAGGATGTAGGCTAAACTGCTTTACTTCTAAATCCTTTTAAGTCTTAATATAGTCTCCAAAGTAAATAAGATCTAAAGCTTGCAGGAGATTCTAGTACCCTGTAGCTTATGATTTTGCCTTAGTAATTTTTGAGCAATCCAAAATAGATGCAACCCCCTTCTTATCTATTTTACATTTTGTAAATAATTCAGCTGTTGGATTTTATGGAGTATGTAATATACTGCTCTCCTGAAAAAGAACTCTAGTCTGTGGTGAGAATTATGATTAGCACTGCGATACACATTTTTAGTCCATTTAGCAGATGATCACTAGTTTCTTTGTGAATATGCAGATGAGCTGAGAAAGTGGAAGAGGAGAAATAAAGATAATGTTCCAAGAGGCATGTAAACACGTGGCCGTTTTTAGCTACTGGCATCTATCCGTAAATGCCTGTTGGATCTCAAATGTGTCAAATGTGGCACCTGGTCAAAAGGCAGTGCAGCAGGGTTAGCTGAGCTCTGGGACTCCAGGAACAGCAGTGGGTCTGTGGGGCCACCCAAGGCTTGCTGGTGGCGGAGGCTGGCGTCTTGTTCTGAGGACCCCCACGCAGGTAGGTTCACAGATGCCATGCATTGACCCCGACCACTCAGCCAACTAGCGCTTGTTGTGTTGTGAGGATCAAAGGACATAATGCGGTGTTCCCTGAGCACAAAACAAGGATTCATCAGCCTGCCTTGTCCTTCTTTCCTCTCATCTACGTGCCAAGTTCTAGACATTGAGGACATGGGACTTTTTTGATCTCTATAGAATCTAGCTCAACACAATGGGCTCTGTTAAGATTTGTAATGGGCGCCATTTTTGGTAGCCTTTATTATATGCTAATTCTTTGTGTATATTATGTTACTTAATTTTTAGTTGTCAGAAGTATCAATGGGATAGAAATGTGTGTAACCAGGTTTTAGATGAAGAAATTGAGGCTTGTAGAAATTAAGTAATGCAGACCAGTGAGGGGGCAGAGCTGAAATTCACACCCAGGTCTTTCTCAGCCTGAAGGTAGTGCTAATTCCCCTGTGCTATTCTGTCAGCTAAAAATACAAATGCCTTTAACAACAATTTAAGGAGCCGTCATGTCAGTCTGATGTAATTTTTTTCTAGTTAAAGATTCATTATTACTTCTAGTTCAACTCGCCTTAGTGTAATTATGATTGAATCTTAGTGTTGCTAATGAGTTCCAAAATCACCTCAAATTATCTTTGTTATTTCTCTGAAAATTGAGGTTTAATTCATTGACAAGTTGTGAGAATTGCCCTTTAATTTTTCAGTGATTAGCAGTACCACAAGGAACTTTCCTCAGCTTCTGGTGAATGCTGGAGCTTTGCAAACTCTCTCTCTCTCTCTCTCTCTCTCTCTCTCTCTCACACACACACACACACACACAGAAGCACACAAAGCATTAGTATTTCTTAGCAAGGTCATTGTCTCATTCCCTTGGGATCCTAATACACACCAGGCAGCATTCTTATTTTATAGATAGTTTTCTTGTTTCTCTAGTATTTTTCTCTTGTCTTTCTACTAAGTAATATTGATTTTTGTCTTCATTAGTTCTTCCCATCACTGCCAATTTTCCACACCCGTTGTGTTCAACATCTCCTTTAAATAGTCTTATTCTAGATTTGTTTATTTCTCATTCCTGATTTAACTTTAAATTTTCTTTTATTTATAGGCTTTATGTTATCTTCTGTGACACGCTTCCCCCCTATTCCCGGTTATTTTGTTCCTTCTCTGATTGGATTCTTTTTGCCTTTTTTTTTCTTTCAGTTTTCCCCATTTCTTTCTCAGGCTACGCTGAGTCTGGGTTGGTGGGTGGGTAGTTAGAACCCAGACCAGCCCTGCCTCAGGGGAACCAGTGAGGGTTTTCAGGGCCTGGACTCATTCTGGGTGATGCCGAATGGGTCTCTTCCCACCTGTCTCAGCTTCTCCTGCCAGCACCCAGCAAGGCTTCCCCCAGTGCATGCAGGCCGGCCAGGAATGAGACAGCAGTGCCAAGGGCATCGGGGACCCATAGCTGGCCTGTGTGCCCCTTAGTCTCTCGTGATCTAGTAACAGGCATATTGTATTCTTGGCTTTGAACCAGGCGTGCAATAGCCACGATCTCAAACCTCACACCCGGCCTTCGAGGTTATATCTTTTTCTGTTTGACAGTTGAAGAAACTGACATTCTGGGAGATCAAGATTCTTGCCAAGGAGCATACTGTTTGTAAATGGCTGACATGGGACTCAACCCCCTGTCAATGTGACTCCAAAATCGATGTCATTTCCATCACAGTATGTCCTTTTGGGTCAAAATAAATATGGTCCTGGAGAACTGTTTATACCTTCTACCTTTCTATTTTATCAATGGGATCAGATTCTTTGTGTTCTAGTTAGAAGTATTTTCTGCTATTGTATCTTAATGCTATTGCATCATATTCCCTGGAGTTATTTATTACTCTATATTTGATTCATTAACAATCCCAGCGCATTGTTGTTCTTTGTTCATTGTATTAGAATCAAGTAACTGGTGAATCCTGTTTCCCAGTTCCCCTGCCGCAGTGAAGAAGCCCTACGCTAATTATAATATGTTGCTCTGACAACCTAATTATATCAAAGTCAGTGTTCTTGATTGTTTGCCTTTTATGAATTGAACTTTGCTGCTTATAGGGCTTTTTTTGAAATAGGGATACTGGCTCTTTTACCTGTATCTTGCCCATACGCAGCATTCTGCTGATGTTTTGGCTGGAATATTATTAATAGTGGACTGATTGCAATGTTGGGATAAGACTGATAAATTTAGAGTATGCCTCAGTTGCGTAAGATATTCTAATGGTTTCTAATCTGCAATATGGAATCTTAGATTAGACGCTTGAGGTCATTTTAAGATATGTATTTCTGGTTTAGTATAGGTTTTGGCTTCATGAAAATCAACATTTTCTTCCTTACTGTCTTTTTTTTTTTTTCTGAGAGGTAGAAGGGTCTCCTTAAGGTTTATTTTTTCTGATTAGGTAATTAATATATACTAATAGTGGGAAATGTAAAAAATTCAGAAACTTATAAAGACTAAAAAATAGTCCCTCATAATCCCACGTCTTAGTGATAATTACTATTAACCTTTTTGGCATATTTCCTTTCAATCCTTGTGTGTGTGCACATACATTTTTTCCATACCTGAGATCCCAATACATACACAGTTATGTATTCTCTTTTCTTATTTAACATATATCATAATAAATTCTCCATCCTAAAAATTCTTCATGAGCAAGTTTTAATGCCATATGCTATTTTGTGATATGTATATACCATAATTTAGTAACCACTCCCCCAATGTTAGGCATTTAAACTGTTCCTAATTTTATGAATAATGCCCCATGTACATCTTAGTGCATAAATCATTGTTGACCTTTATGATTGTTTCATTTAGATTGATTCCTTGAAATGATATTAAGTGGTCAAAAGCATGACTTGATAAGGGAAGGGTATTTAATATGTACTGCTTGCCAAAATATTTACTAGAGTGCTTGGGTCCATTTCCATTCCAGGATAGATGAGAGCCTGTGACTTCATACCCCTCCCAGGCGCTGAGTGGCTAGCATTAATTTGAGAGGCAAAATGAATGATGCTTCAATTTATACTTCTTAGATTAGCAGTGAAGCTAAGCATATATTTTTCTGTATATTAATTATTTTACTTTGCTTAAAAAACTGTCTACTTTTCATGGATTGAAAATCTAGTATGTTTCTTAGCAACTTGTGAGGAATCTTGATATATTAAGGATATTGACCCTTTCTCTATTAAATGTGTTGAAAATGTTATATAATTAGTTGTTTTTTTATGCCTTTTAAAAATGTATAGATGTATTTAATGTTTAAGTTGTCAAGTATTTCATTTTTTTGTGCAAGTGTGATTTCTGCCATAGTTTAAAAGTCTTTCTCTGTACAGAAATGAGATATATATTTATCTACAATTTCTTCTAGCTTTTTCAATGGACATTTTAATTTTTAATCCTCTGATTTACTTGAAATTGATTTTGGAGTATGTTGTGAAATGAAAAAAATTTTACTTGACTTTTTCTCCCATAGGTAATCCATGCAACCAGTAATGTTTTGTTGAATAAATCATTGACTTTCCAAGACTCTTGTTACCATCTCATCATGTATTAATATAGTATCTATCTCAGAATCTGCCTCTACACTATTTTGTTTTATTAATCTTTCTTATTTACCCTAGGATGACATGCTTAATTATTGTAGTTATGTAACATGTTTTATTATTTAAGAGGTTGTATTTTTCCTATTTACAATTATTTTCAGCACTTACGTTGCTTATTTTAACTTTATATTTCTTTATGAAATATTTATAAAAATATTCCTTAGAATTATTTTGCCAAGTTCTTTGTCCTTTATCTCCCTTATCTCTCTTCCACCCCTGCAAAAACAAAAACAAAAACAAAATAAAAGCCAAAATGAAATATAAACAGCTCTGGGGCATCTGTTGGACTTGTGTGAAACCAATGAAATGGTTTTGGCAGAATTGAGCTCTCTAATAATACTTTATCTAGAAAGGTGCTCTCCTTATGAACAGAAGCTTCATGTTTTCTGTATTTTTGCCTTATGAACGGTTTGGTCAGTCAGACTTGGCCAACCCCTATTGCTAACTGAGCAGCAAAGATGCTCTTAGGCAGGAGTGGGCAACCTGCAGCCTGAGGGCCAAATGTGACCCAAAGGATGTTTTGTATGGTTCTCCAGCCAAGAATGGCTTTTCAGGGGCTGAAAAATAAACCAAAGAAGCAGATGCAACAGAGACCTCAGTGTCCCACACAGCCTGAAACACTGTCTGGCCCTGGACAGAAAATGTTGACCAAAGGCACCATGTTAGCAAAGCACTGGCGAAAAACAAACAAACAAACCCAGACAGCATTTGGCGTTTCCTGTTAACCACAAGTGATTCCTGTCTCTCATCACTTTCTGCTTCTTCAGCACTTTTTTCTAGGACTCTTTGGTTTGTTTTCTTAACTGCCTTTAAGGTAATCTTATATGAGGATGATTGGATGCTGACAGTTTTTGCTTCTTTCCTTTTTCTCCGTCCATTTCAAAATAGGTTTTCATACATTTTAAAAAGTGCTTTGAGTGTGTGTTGTGTACCTGTTTTCCAGAAGGTGCTCCTTTTTGGAAGGTCATGTCCATGTGAACATCCACTTTAATGACCTCTCCCGTGAAGCAGGGCTGGCCAGGTCAGGAACTGCCCAGACAGTGACGTTGGAAGGGCTCCAAAAGTAGAGTTCCCCCCCCCACCCCAGGTCTGCCCCGGTGCTGAGAATCCCAGCAGCAGTGGCATTTCATAGCTATCTTCTCAACCATGTTAAGGTGTTTTGTAAACCATACAGGGCCCAACTTACTGTCTTTTTCAGGGCCATCTGTATCACACGCGACAGCTGATCCCGCAGCCTGGGAGTGTGAGTGTAAGTGTGCTTGGGTGGGGAAGTGCCATGGTCAAGACTTCCAGATGTCCTCCAGAAACTTGCAGGCTTTTGCAAAGTCTTGTTGGGAGGAGAAGTGAAGAAGGGAAAGATAGTTGGAAAAAGACACAGAAAGGGTCTACAGGATGCTGTCCATAATGTGGGCAGATTCCATATCCCAGGGACACCTGAAAACCCTGTGGAAGGAGAGACTTCAGAGAACTGAGCCCAAAAGTGATACTGCTTCTCCTTTTGTGGCAGATGGTTCCGTCATTGCTAAAGAAGAGGCAGGAGAGGACCAGGGGAGACGTGGATCCGTGTTTAAGCAGCCTTATCCCATAGAGGAGATCTAAACCCTGGCAGATTTCCTTAGAGTTGCTCTCCTGTGTCCTGGAAAATGTGGTTGTTCAGTTTCTGAATAATTGGAAAGGAAAAACCAACCGAATCAAAGTTTTAGTCTTAGGCTCCTAAGTTTTACTTTCTGAAATATATAATAGGTGTTTGCTATAGATTTCATCATCTTTTTCTTTTAAGTGTCGAATTATTCAAGAGTAGTGTAAGGTTCTGCAGAGTTTGGTTAATCGAATTTACAGCAGGCAAGTCATGCAAAGACCAGATTTCATGGAAAAACTTCTAAAGCAAAGTTGTTGGAAATTTAAATTAGATTTGAGCGTGACAGATCGACTACTGAGAAATGTGACAGTGTCTTGCTGTTAAATTCTACAGGAATCCTCTTAGAATTAATGTTGTTGTTTTTCTGATGCACTGAGGTACCGATTTTTATTTTTTAGTCCAAGTATATACATTTTCCAGATGTAATCATTTTTACCCAAGTTAATAAAAATATGGCTGTATCAGAGACTTGAAGCAATTCTGTTATGCTGAGAAGGTGTCTTGCAGCAGTTTGCTATCCAGGCAAGAATACTCTAGCAGCTGAAGTGGAAGCTGTCTATGGAGAATTTCCTGCTCAAGAAAAATATAGGTTTAAGAATCAAAGAATAAACAATAGCATTAACAAAGCTGGGAGATTTACAGGTATGGAGTTGTGCACTTTAAATTTCTTTAATCTTTATTTTCCCTGTGTGTGTGTGTATGTGTGTGTGCACTTTTCCCATAAAATGAGCTGAATATGCAGGTATTTCTTATTATACTGATGCCGTGCCTGGCAAGTGCTATGGGATGTTATTTTACTCAGTAAAATATCATTGATAGAAATAAAAGCTCTTTCTCTGGTGCATCTTTGTTGTTTCCACTCAGGTGCATTGAACATTTAAAGCTCTCATCAGCAGGCAGAATGGCTCAGTGAGTTCCATATAAGGGCAGCGTTGAGGCCGTGGGGGCTCCCAGGATGGGTCCTCTGATCCCTCAATCCTCAGTACAGGGTTTTGTTTCTTTTCCAGTCTACTAGAACATATCTATACATATTCAGCAAGAACTGTACCTAAATTCTCAGAAAGGGGGTAGGTAGACAATTTTTAAAGTCTTCATTTATCTCTTGGGGCTGTATGAACTCCCGTGTCTACCTTGTTTATCGCTCTGCATTCAGTGCCAGCGTAGTACCTTGCACATGGAACGTATGCAATAAATATTCATCGAGGGATGCTGTGGGGTTGTGATCCTGGTTCCCACATTTAGCCACTGTGCAGTTATAATTATAGATACTGACAATTATCGACTGGTGACTGTGTAAGGCAGTGGATCAAGAACTTCCTTTATAATTTCCTTTGATTTTCCCCAACCACCCATGAGGAATGTATTAGTCAGGATGTGCTGGGTCTGCTGCTACAACACCACAGTTCTTAGTGGCTCACTTCCACACAGCAACGCCCACCAGTCTGGGCAGCTGCTCTCTGTGAGTCTCCACATTACTCTGCCTTCTCAAGCCAAGGCTGGGTAAGAGAGAGCAGGAGCATCTTGCATACTCTTTACATTGCCTGAACCTGGAAATGAGATGCAGCATTTCTGCTCAGCACTAGTTGCCTGGTACCACCCACCTGCAAGGGCATGGAGAAGTATAGTCTTCACTGTGCTGGGAAGGGGTGGGGTGAGGGAGACTGAAAACTGTTGAACAATGATAATGGCTATCAGAAGTCAGTCTTAACAGCTATCCCCATTTTTACAGATGAGAAGGTCAAAGCTAGAGTTATGCATCAAAACTAAGTCTGGAACTTAGGTTTTTCTGTTTTAACAGACTATGCTGTTAAGCACCATAGCATACTGTTTTTCTTAAAGAAATTAATTTTCTTCTTAAGAAAACTTGGCCTTAATGCAAAGAGAATAATAAAAATATTGGATTAGAAGTTGAGGACATCTGTTTATAGGACTTATTCCATCACTGACTTGCTTTTTCGTGTAGTTAAGTCACTCCCCTGGGAGAATTTTCTCACAGGGAATAATTACTATGAGGGTAATGAAAAGCAATGCATATAATAGCCCCTTGGGAGGCATAAAGCTCTGGATAGGGTACAGTGGCCTTTTTACTGACACCTGCTTCCTGAATTTGTCTTCTGCAAATTTTTCACATGTGACAAGTCTCAAGTGTCCTACAAGAAAGTTTCTTCTCATGTGTGTAGCAGGGAAACTCTTTAAAATTGTCTTGGTACATTTAGTGGTTTTTTCCTTGCAAAAGGAGACATTAAATATGTTATAACGCAAAGCTTAACTTTATTGGTATAATCTTTTCCAGGCATTTTAGATCGAAGGGATGTTAAGTTTTGGCTAGTTTCGTTAGTTCTCATCATCTGTGTCCGCTCTACTCAATCTTTTTATCATAGAGTTACTCAAAAAATATTGTTTAAAAAACAAGTGTTCCCAAAGAGTCCTTCTAGATACTACAAATGGACACATCAGTGTGAATTCAGGAAGCTCTTTAATATTTTGCCATCTATTCATTGTGAGTGGAGTGGGTCAGAGCAGTTACATGCTGTCTATTGCCTAATTAAGATAAGCAACCCTGCCCTGGAGGTGGGGAAGGAAAAGGAAGCATTTTTTGTGAGTGTGTCAAATTGCCTGCCCCAGCTTCCTGTCTTTCAAAACTTGGTATGATGCTGTGATTCTCAATATTTGATTCTTTCTATTCCATTTCAAGTATCTCCCAAGCTGGCTGTTCTATATTCCCCAGTTCCACCTGACACCTGTTAATCATACAGGAACATGGGGCCCACTGGGGGGGACCCTGTTTTTAATGTCATTGCTGCCCCAACTGCTTCAGTGTGATACGATAGATTTGAATCGTCCTTTGAATTTTTCCTGGCAGCGGTCAATACAGCAGTGAATAATAAGGTTAGGAAACAGAAGTTTCTATGGATATTTGGGAGCAAAATTTCCATCAATTAAAAAAAGTGCCCAGCATATTTTCCTCTGACCCCCATCTTATAGACATCTTTATCCCTCATTGTTTCACTTTTTTTTTTTTTTTGACTCAGGGCAAGCACACTATGCTTTTCTCCCCCTCTCCCTTTTGGACATAAAGCTTGTTATTGTTGATTGTTCTGCAGTTGGGTCATTTAAAATGAGATTTCAGTGAAGTAGAACATTTTCATTGCAGGATTACGGGCCTTTTCAATTTCATACTTTTAGAGGGACAAGGAAAACATTTACATTTACTCTCAATTTTTTCATTTTTGAGTCTTGCGGAGAGAGGGATGATTTATTAGAGAATAGATCATCCTGAGACACCTTTTTTATTGGTGATCTGTAGAAAACTGGAGGAACAACACAGAAATTAGGCATTTTATAATATTGAAAGCCATTGGCAAATGATGTGTGTGATGGTTTTAACTGACCTTGGGAGTTATATCAGTCTTTGTGTGTGCTTGTGTATCAGACTATGGTCTATAAAAATGATGACAGTTTATTGAATTTACAAAATATCTTCCCAGCAGTGTAGTTCAACTCTTTGCAGTGGTGAGCGGTGAACTGACCCTATATATTTTAACATGGGGAGGTAACCACATAGTGACACCTCCTTTCTGTGCCTGTTCTGTTCAGTCCACTTATCTAATTGCCTTTTGCAAAGATCTCATAAAACTATTTAAATTACAGACAGATGGGCTAGTCTTTTGTACATTTAGATTTCATTCAGTTATAACCCATTTCAAGTACTCTTCTCTCCTTTATTATCCTTTTTTTTCTATTTTTCTCTTCAAAATTCCTCCAGTTTCTTTTACCTTCCTCTGGGATCATATCTGTGATGCTGCAGAGAACTATGATTAATTAGAACAATGAGTCAAGCAAGATGAGAAATCTTATAGGGAAGGAAAAAGAAGGGTGGGTCCAGGGACAGGTTTCGTCCAAACTCAGGGAGGCACCGGTGGGTCTGTCGCCACTTTTGGCAGTCTCGTATCTATTTCTTCCCTCCAGTTTGCCCTGATCTGATGTTTATTCTCTACTCTGCCTTCTGTAGCAGTAGAGAGAGCTGGGGCACGGGTTAGTTAACGGAGACCTCTCTTAGGAGTTGTCACTGGAGTTGAGATCTGAAGGATCAGGTGTACCATCTGTGCTGAGACAGGGAGGGAAGTTCAAGCACAGAGAATGCGTCCACATGGGCGAGCGGCTGGGAAGCTTGAGACCATCTTAAACAGCCACTGTTCTCAAGAACCTGACTCTTTCTGTTGTCAAGGTTTTTGCTATGCCTCCATCTGAAGCTTCCTCTTACCAGATGACAAAAGCCACTAAGCTTGCCTGCCTTCCTGAAACTGCTGCTTCCTAAAACCACATCCTTCTGACTTCAGTTTAGCTCCTCTAGCATACCTGCCATCTGACACTAAGGGGCCTTGGCCAGCTCAGCTAATGTCTGCAGCAGACGCCCAGTTGTGATATCCTGTTTTAAAAAATAACAGTAAAAAATGTGGGCAGTGTAGATTAGATGTTTGTACAGTGGGTACAGTCCTTAGGCTGCAGGTTTTCCTTGTCAGATGCAAAAGATGCTCAGAAGTCAGTCCTGGTAATAGCAGTGACAAACTTGATTCCTAGCTATTTGTTCTCCTTCTTATTACCTTTATAAAATTTTAGCCTCAGTTTTACAATTAGATAAGCTCTGAAGAGAAGCCACTTACTAGATGTGCTGCATTGGACTTAATTTGAATGGAACAGTATTAACAGTATCTGTATATGTGCATATGACTACATAACTGTTCAGTTTACATTAAGTTTTAAATGCTCTTATTTTAAATATCAGCCTCTGGGGGGAATAATCCAGACCCAACAGAAGGGAAAATTAGGCTTATAACATTATCATATAAAAAAAGAGAACGTAATCGTAAACTGGAAAGAAAAACAGTAAAATAAAAATCTTATCAACTGCATATGGTAAATAAAAAAGAATGATTGCTGCTATTAACAAAATACTAAAATTACCAACTTTAACTTGAGAAAAGAAAGGTTTTTTTTCAGGGAAAATAAAGGGTGTGGTTTTATTGCATATCAACTAGAAGACAGAAAGCCTTTAAAGCATAACAATTTCCTTGAGACTTTTAAATGAAAATAGAGAACACCAGGTAAGTCATTGCTTTCTTTAATGAAAGATACATTTGAAACAATTGTCCTCTGGATTCTGATTAGCTTCTGAAAGCATCCGTGTTCAAATGCTACATTACATAATCAAGGTAAAATACTTCATAAAACCTCTGAGAAGGAGGGCTCTTGAGCTAGTTTTCTATTGGATAGAGAATTCTAGAAGGTTGTTACACAGATCTCACTGAGGTTGGGGAAAGTGCTATTTGTATAGGACACCAGTGAACTTTAACTGTCGTGAATGTTGATTTTGGCCCGGGGGTCTTGTTGTCCAGGTGTATAAAAAATTATAAACTGATTGTGTCTTTGTGGGACCTGTCAGTATTTCGCAGGAATGAAGAAATTTGGACTATAAGAAAAGCGTCAGTCTTTCTCAGTGAAATGATGCCAGTTGTGCAAAAGGAGTGCCATTTCAGAGGAGCTATTTTCTCTGGGGTTCTGAAATCTCTCATATAAAATGTCTGGGAAAACTACTATGAAGCTTGGGAAATTGCATGGGAGGTCTTCTAAAAAGCTCGAGGGGAACAGGGGAGTGAAAGATGAAGAGGAAACTGGAAAGACTTCCTCAGTGTCCCACTCCGGAAGCCTCACATCTCTTCCCTTCTCCCCATCCCTTCCCTGTGAAGTGACCCCAACCTGCCTAGAAGTGGTGCTGATCTTAGAGATGCATTAGGGTGGGGGGAGGCAGCGGTGGAGAAGCAGTGGGCACCTGGGACTGCTCTAGCCAAGGAATAGACATCAGGGCAGTTAGACATGGAAGCAGCCTAGGTCCGCCCCTGGCCCCTGCCTCTGCTAAGCCCAAGACTCTTCACAGGCATTACTGAGAGGCCCTGGAGGGCATCTGGCTGGGACGAGAGCAGGGCAGCCCTCTTCTCCCACACCCACCTCTTTCTCTTCTGAATTGCTTCATAGAGCCAGTCTCTAGACACTGGGCAGTGCAGTGAAACAAGAAATAGGAAGATCTTATATATTATTGAAAGCAAAGGACTACAGCAACTTAATTTAAACATTAAGAGCACCTACAGTTTCTAGTGAGTTTGACTATTGAGCCAGATGCTATTTAATTGTCACTACTAGATTTAAGATAGTTAAGGTTTTAAGCTATGTTCTTATTCATAAATAATTTCTTTTAAGTCAAAGCTATTGAATAAGTATAGAAAATAATAAAATGCATTTTTAGGAGTGAACAAATGTGGAAAAAAAAGTCCTACATCTTAATTTTAAAGTGAAATTATGAACGTCCCAGCTTATTTTGTGTTTATTAAACAAATACCAAGTTCACAAATTTCTAGGGGTCTTATATGGGCGTTTCCCATGAATCTTTTTTTTTTTATTAGACAAGTTGTTTACAGAAAAAATATGTATAAAATACAGAGTTCCCATATACCACTCTATGATTAACACCTTGCATTGGTGTGCTACATTTGTTACAATTGATGAAAACATATTTTTATAATTTACCATTAACTATAGTTCATGGTTTGCATTAGGATTCACTGTGATGTACAGTACCATGAATTTTTAAAAAATTTATATTCTAGTACCATATATACAATCTAAAATTTCCCCTTTTAACACACTGAAATATATAATTCAGTACTATTAATTATGTTCACAATGTTGTGCTTTCATTACCACCACCTATTGCCATTTATCTATATTTTCTTTTCATGCTGGGCTTTGGATGTAAATTCTACGAAACCATTGCCTATTACAAGACCTTGAAGAGGCGTCCCTATATTTTCTTCTAGGAGTTTTATAGTCCTGGTTCTTATATATAGGTCTTTGATCCATTTTGAGTTGTATACGGCATGAGATAGGGTGCCTCTTTCATTCTTTTGTATATGGATATCCAATTCTCCCAACAACATTTATTGAAAAGACTGTTCTTTCCCAGTTGAATTGACTTGGCAGCATTGTAAAAAAAAAATTGCCATAGATGTGAGGGTCTATTTCTGAACTTTCAATTCAATTCCATTGGTCAATATATTTATCCTTATGCTAATACTGTGTTGCTTTGGCCGCTGTAGCTTTGTATTATGCTTTAAAGCCAGGAAGTGTGAGTCTTCTAACTTCGTTCTTCTTTTTCAAGATATTTTTGGCTATTTGGGGCCCCTTACCCTTCCAAATAAATTTGATAAGTAGCTTTTCTAATTCTACAAAGTCGGCTGTTGAAATTATGGTTGGGATTATGCTGAATCTGTAAATCAGTTTGAGTAGAATTGACATCTTAATGATATATGGTCTTCTAATCCATGAACACGGAATGTCCTTCCATTTATTTAGGACTTCCTTGATTATTTTTGTCAGTGTTTTGTAGTTCTTTGTGTAAACTCCTTTACGTTGTTGGTTAAAAGTATTCCTTGGTATTTGGTTTCTTTAGTTGCTATTGTTAATGGAATTTTTTTCTTGGTTTTATCCTCAGATTGCTCATTATTAGTGAATAGAAACACTACTGTTTTTACACATGATCTTGTATCCTGCTGCTTTGCTGTCATTTATTAGCTCTAGTAGCTTCGCCGTAGATCTTTCAGGGCTTTCTATATATAGGATCACATCATTTGCAAATAGTGAAAGTTTTACTTCTTCTTTTCTGATTTGGATGCCTTTTACTTCTTCTTGCCTAACTGTTCTGGCTAGAACTTCCAGCACAATGTTGAAAAACTTTGGTGACAGTGAGCATCCTTGTCTTGCTCTAGATCTTAAAGGGAAAGCTTTCAGTCTTTCACCGTGGAGTATGATGCTAGCCGTGGGTTTTTCATATATGCATGTTGAAGTAATTTTCCTTTTATTCCATTTTTCAAAGTATTTTTTATCAAGAAAGGATGCTGGATTTTGTGAGATACCTTTTCTGCATTAATCAAAATGATCATATGGTTTTTCCCCTTGTTTTGTTAATGTGGTGATTTAATAATTGATTTTCTTATGCTGTACCACGCTTGTATAACAGGTATAAAACCCACTTGATCATGTTGCACAATTCTTTTAATATGCTCTTGGATTCAGTGTGCAAGTATTTTGCATTTATATTCATAAGAGAAATTGGTCGGAAATTCTTCTTTTCCTATAGTATCTTTATCTGGCTTTGGTGTTACGGTGACGTTGGTCCCATAGAGTGAGTTAGGTAGTGTTCCCTCCTCTTTAGTTTTTTGCAAGACTTTGAGCAGGATTGGTGTTCATTCTTCTTGAAATGATTGGTAGAAGTCACCTGTGAAGCCAGCTAGTACTGGATTTTTCTTTGTTGATAGGTTTTTTTTTCCCCCAACCTATTATAATTTTTATTTTATTTTATTACTCATCTACTCATACACTGGATAAACAGGGTGTCAGTCCCAAGGTTTTTACAATCACCTTGTCACAAGAGGAAAGCTATATAGTTGCACAGTCATTATCAAAGCCACTGGATTACACTTCAACAATTTCACGTACTTCCTTCTGGTTATTCTAGTACACTAGAAACCAGAAAAGAAGTATCTATACATGAGTCAGTGGTCATAATCATTTGTTAAATCTGTAGGCATTCTTTTTTTTTTTATCATTTATTGATGAACATTGGGTAATTTTCAATTTTGTACTATTGTGAATAATATCACATCTTTATACTCTTAAACTGAACTTGGGTTTTGTTTCAGTAAAGCATGAAATTAATGCTGTTATTTTTTTGTCATATAGGGGGTATAATTTTTCTCATTGTCAGAGGGTAGGCCCACATCAGAGGGTAGGTTTGTGGGATGGGCGGTACAGAAGAGATCACCTGGGCAGCCTAAATACTGCCCAGTAAAACTCTAATATTAACACCTTATAATAATGCATTACATTTGTTACAAATAATGAAAAACCACTTTTCTAATTGTACAATTAACTATATTCCTTCATTTAGGGTAGGGTCACTGTGTTGAACAGCCCCATCTTATTTTATTTTATTTTTTCTTACTTTTTGTTGTATAGGAAACATATATACAAAGCAAAGCAATAAAAAAGCAATAGTTTTCAAAGCACTCGTCAAAAAGTGGTTACAGGATATATCCCAGGGTTTGTCATGGGCTACTATATGATCCTCTCATATTTTTCCTTCTACCTGCTCCAGAATATAGGAGGCTGGAGGGCTTAAATACTTTTTTATCATCACAATCAATTTTTTTCCTTCTTTTTTTGTGAACAATAACCTATATATGAAAAAGCTAAAAATTTCAACGCATAGCACCACAATTAGTTGTAGAACATATTTCAGACTTTGACATTCAGACTTTCACAATTTTAGGTTTTTACTTCTAGCTGCTCTAAAATATTGGAGACTAAAAGATATATCAATTTAATGATTCAGCATTCATATTCATTTGTTGAATCCTATCTTCTATGTATAATTCTACCATCACCTTTGATCTTTCCATACCTCTCTTTGGGGTTGTTTGGGCTATGGCAATTCTACATTTTTGATATTGGAAGGGTCTATCACTAATATGGGTTAGGGAGATAGAACTCTCTGATGTTCTGGAGAGGCTGGGCTAGGTTTCAGGACTTATCTGGACCAGGGACCCATGTGGATGTTGTAGGTTTTTGGAAAGTTACTATGGTGCCTGGAACCCTTGTGGAATCTTATATGTTGCCCTAAGTGTTCTTTAAGATTGGCTGGAATGGTCCTGGTTGGGGGTTAACAGGTTATGATAGGTACAAGGTCTACCTGAAGCTTGCTAAAGAGCCACCTCCCTAGTAGCCTCTTGATGCTATTTTAACTCTCTCTGCCACTGATACTTTATTAAGTTCGCTTCTTTCCCCCTTTTGGTCAGGATGTAATTGTTGATCTCATGGTGCCAGGCCTGGATTCATCCCTGGGAGTCCTCTCCCACGTTGCTAGGGAGACTTTCACCCCGGATGTCATGTCCCACGTAGCCGGGAGGGCAGTGATTTCTCTTGTGGAGTTGGGCTTAGAGATACTGAGGCCACATCTGAGCAATGAAAGAGGTCCACCAGAAGTAACTCTTAGGCATGCTCATAGGTAGTCTAAGCTTTTCCGCTACCTATATAAGCTTCGCAAGAGTAAGCCTCATGATCAAGGGCATGGCCTATTGATTTGGGTATCCGTAACGTTTAACACAGTGTCAGGGGATTCCCTGATGGTAAGGTTTAATAGTTCCATTATCTTTTTCCCCTCCCTCAGGGGACTTTGCCAATACTTTTTGATTACCTGCTTAATATACTCTAGGATGTTTCCAGGCATTACAACAATCTGTACAGGACTAAAGGACCTCTTTCTTATTCTGTGCTTCCTGTGTTTCACTTGTTCAAATGAGCTGTATAGATAGGTTGATTTAGATTATGCACTACAGAAAATTTCAGTTCCAGATCAAATAAACCTTTCTTCCATTGGTCTAAAAAAATGTGTGGTTCTAAAATATAGACACTATCTTCCTTTCCCCTATGTTCTGAATTACTTTAACCCCAACCTGTTTGGCTTCATTCTTATCTCTGAATATCAGTTATATATATAAAACAGCCCTTCAAAATCCAGAAATAATAATCACCCCTCCAGACTTAATGTGTCTGCTCTAAAAGCTTACAATCTAAGCCCCTGTTTTCTTATAAGCATTTTCTAAAGGTGACCATACCATTCTTGTTTTTTGTTTCTGGCTTATTTTGTCTCACCAAATGTTCCACATATTCATTCACATATTTGCATGCCTCATGACATTGTTCCTTTTTGTAGTAGCACAACCTTTGTTCATAAGTATGCACCATCGTTTGCCAATCTACTTCTCCATCAGTACATCCTTCAGCCACCTGCATTCATTGGGCATCATATAGAGGACCCAAAGTCCACAGTTCATCAACATTCTCAGTTTAGATAATTTCATTGTTCCCAGGAAACAGAAAACCAATAAACACACCCTCACCAAATAGGAGATCTAAACCTCCTCTTAACTCTTGTCCCTCGCCCCATTATTTACCTCTGCTGTTGCTGTGGTAGTGCTGATG
>PVIY010016056.1:0-52473 GCA_004026745.1 Myrmecophaga tridactyla
TGTGTTCCTAGTTGTTGCTCTTGAAGAGGCTGGTATCCTTGTATCCTGGGGTCCATTTGACATAGAAATAATCTGTAGGCTCTGAGTCTCTGAGAAATGAATTTAACAGGCAAGTTAAAGGTCATAGGCCCACATAAGAGAAGGATAACTATGAAGATGAAAGGATGAATAGTGAATACAGACATGTCATGTTAGGAAGATTAGATTTTATGGATTTCCAGACAGCATTTGCAGTGGCCTCAAATCCAAGACTTAATTGGACCAACAACAGAACATGGGAAAAGTTATTCAAAGGGAGAGAATATGGTTTGTGGTGGCTATGGGGATTTGGATGACATATCCAGCAGTCTTACAAGTTTAGTCCTTTGCTTATGACCTGGAAAAGTTTTAGGAGGGAGTTATCGCCCCTGCTTGGGTTAAGGGAGCAGGTTTGAGTGAAGAGTAGAGGAGACCCCAAATCACACCAAAATGTATGATTACATAATCCACTATAGTTAAGGAAGAAGCTGATGGCTGCTTGACTAATGGGCACAAAGGAAATGATTCTACCTGTCAGGTAATTTGCATAGGGTCATTAGTACAGAAAGATAAGGAGAAAACAGGAACATAAAAGATATTATTAGGGGCCAAGTATCATTTTCAATAATTACTTATCTTGGGAATTTCTTCTTGATTAGTAGTTTGAGGTATCTGACAGGCTCACAGGAGTATTCTGATGATGGAAAATCTTCAACAAGTTGATATAACCATCTGGTATTTCATCTCCTGGGTTCTGCTAAATTTCTGCATTTGTGCAAGCAGTTCCCTGTTGAGTTTCTATAGATTGGTGGATGAGGATCTGTGGAGGCTATTGGCACTAATTTCACCTTGGGATGAGGTATCCAAGACCTTATCCCCTGTAACTTAACAGAAGAATGAGTAACAAGCAAGTTTTCATATGGCCCATCCCACTGAGCTTCTAACTGACAGTTAGCATGCTGCTTTTTCCAGCTTTTAAAATGTAACAAATCTCCAGGGCTAATAAGATGCAGTGATACATAAGTAGGAAATAAGAGGTGGCTAGAGGCATACTGATGAATGGCAGACAGAGTGATCCCTAAAGATTTACTCATTTTTCATTTCTAATTCTTTTATAACATGATAATTTTCCAGATTACTGTAAAATTTAATCTTAAGGAAGGGTCTCTTACACATCATTTTATAGGGCCTCAATTGGAGCTTGATTCTGGGTGCTACTCTTGCCCTAACCAGTGCAATTGGTAATGCTTTGTCCCATGTCCCCAATTAGTTTCTTGGCAAAGTTTGCTAGTCTTTTTCAGAGTACAGTTCATTTTCTCTGCTTTTCCAGTATATTGAGGTCTCCCTGATACACATAATTTCCAATAGATTCTTAAAGTTCTGGATACCCCCTGAGTAACTTTGACAGATTCTCCTCTATTTTCAGTCTGGATAGAGAATGGCAGCAAAATCAGGGAATAATTTATTTTTATAATGATTTTGCTACTTCTGGGGCTCTCACTGTTCTGCATGGGAAGGCTCTGATCCATCCAGAGAAGTTATCTAAAATTAACAAGCAAATATTTGTAATTTCCTTCAGCTTTCCTATGACTATGAAGTCTATTTGCCAGTCTTTTCCTGGTTCTGTGGCTTGTTTTGACTCCCTTTAACAGGAGAAGGAGAGACTGGGGGTTGTGTTTGGCACAGAGTAAGTACCCCTACAGTATTTTTGAATGGTCTTTTGCATGTTTGACCTCACTATAAATTTTCACAGATGTTGGTACATGGTGTCTCCTCCATGATGAGTCCCTTGGTATAGCTGAGAAATTATATTCCTCATTCAGTGTTCTAACACTAATATTATCCCTTGCTTGTCATAGATCTATCCCTCTTGGGTAGTTCAGAATAGTCTTTCTTCTGAACCTTGTGAGCCTCCATGGAACATCCATTCTTTAGCCCTACTCAAGTCATGGGATACTTCATGACTTAAGGAAATCTAAGACCATGCTGGGTATCAAGGCTAAATATTATTGCTTGGCTCCTGTATCTTTTCTGCCCGCTTGACAGCCTGGTGAGCTAGGTTATTTCCTTTGGCTATTAAACTGTCAGTTCTCTAATGACCTGGACAATGAACAATTGCTATCTCCTACAGCAACATAATATCCTGTAATAGGCTAATATGATTTCTGCATATTCCATTTTTAATTGAAATTCTTGTCATCCAAGTATGCAGGATAATATGCATCAATATTGATGTAGTATTAGTAAACAGCAACTTGTCTGACTTGTGAAGCACATCCTTTATAGACATTTTATCTCATATAGCCAGGACCTAAATAATGAGGACCTAAATCCCCTCATCTAAGTCATAATACATACTCTTCCTCTTCCTAATGTATATGTAGGATCATGTGCAAGATCCAGAATAAGAGGTACTGTCTTAATGGGATTGATACCAGCTTGGAAGTGGAAGAAGCAGGAGACAGTCATTGTGAAATCAGTAGTTGACAACCTGATGTCCAGAAGAAGAAAATATTATCTTAAAGAAGTAGAAGAGAGTTCTGGGAAGATGACAGGCAGGATAGGATAGATCGAGTTCAGCCTTGTTCCAAGGAAGGGATGGGAGGGTGACTGAAACAGTGATTGCAGGGTATAAGTAATCTGGAAGAGTCTTCTGCACCACATAAGGTGGCCCTGGTTGCAAAAGCTGAGGAACTGAGAAGCAGAGCACTGGAGCCTAAGGCAGAAGCCCTGAGACCTCAGGAGTGCACAGATGGGGAGATGGGGTCCAAGAAGTAAGATTTGATTAGGTCACCAGCACAGCCCTGAGACCAGACTCACCGCACACCTAGGCACCTGAACCCCGTCACTTGCCCCCATTCCTCCCACTTCAAATGCCCCCGCTCTGCCAACGTCTTGCGAGTATACCTGACCCACACTCTCACCTCAAGTGCAGCCCAACCCACCTCTCCTGTGCACTTCCTCAACACTACTTCCCCTTTCCTGCTCTGTGTAGGCTGTTGCTTGCACATAAAGGCTGGAGGTACCCTCCATATCCAGGCTACAAATTCCCACAGCCCATACAGTTGTACAGTCGCACAGCCCCACTGCGACCCCCCTGAGCTCTCCTCACAGGTATATTAGTTTATGGTACTCCAAGATCTGCACTTGGGTGCAGCCCCTAGTCACACACCCCCAGCTCTGGGACAGCTCTGCATATGTGACCTCTGCAGCTGGGTCACATCTGCCCCCAGGCCATGCAGGCATAATGCTGACCCACTGCCATAGATCTACACATGTGCACAAAGGTCTCCACACCCTAGACCAGCACACACAAGACCACACCTCCCAGACCCATGCATCTGCACAGCCACAACCATCCTGGTCACCGGGCACCCACATTCACAAGCCCCAGTGTAGCATCCCAACCTGCACATATACCTGTGTTGCAACACTTCACTGCACCTTTATGTGCCACCCTGTGCCCTGCACCCTGCTATAGATCAAACCACAAACACAAGGCTTTAGACTACTGAATGAAATCACCTTCCAAAGTAAATCGATCAAGATATTTTCATGCCACAAAAACAAAAGAAGATCAATAAGCATATAATAATGCAGACAGATACAGCCCAGCCTAACAACCAAATTAAAACAACAGAGGAGACACAGACATTGGAACAACTAATCAAAGATGTTCATATAACTCTGCTAAATAAAATAACTGATATGGCTAATGACATAAAGGAGATCAAGAAGACACCAGGAGAGCATAGAAAGGAATTTGAAAGAATAAATAGAAAAATAGCAGACATCAGAGGGATTAAAAATTCTGTAGAACAAATAAAAATCATTTTAGAGACACACCATAGCAGATTTGAAGATGTAGAAGAAAGAATAATTGAACTAGAGGACAGGATAACTGATTTTGAACACTCAAAACAGCAAATGGCAAAAAAGATGGAAAAATGTGAATTGGATCTCAGGAAAATGATGGCCAAAACAAAGGGCACAAATATAAGAATCATTGGAGTCCCAGAAGAAGAGAGGAACATAGGGCTAGGAAGAGTAGTTGAGGATATAATTGAGGAAAACTTCCTAAATCTTATAAAGGACATAAATATTCAAATCAAAGAATCTCAACTAACTCCAAATAGAATAAATGCAAACAGGCCTTCCCCAAGACACATACGAATCAGCCTGTCAAATGTTGAAAAGAAGCAGAAAATTATGAAAGCAGCAAGAGAAAAACATCTATTACCTACAAGGGAAACCACATAAGAATGAGTTCAGACAATTCAACTGGAACCATGGGGGTGAGAAGGCAGTGGTATGATTTATTTAAGTTCCTGAAAGAGAAAGACTTCCAGCCAAACATTCTGTACCCAGCCAAATTGTCCTTCAAAACTGAGGGAGAGATTAAAATTTTCACAGACAAAAATCCTGAAAGAATTTGTCAACAAGAGACTGACCCTACAAGAAATGCTGAAGGTAATTCTGCCAGTTGAAAAAAAAAACAGGATAGGGACGTCTGGTGAAGGCCACAGAATTGATGAGTACCAGTAAAGGTAACTTACAGGATAAAAAGAGAAATAGTGAAAAGAATATATAGATCTGACAAAAAAATAAGATGGTGAATTCACAAAATGCCTTTTCATAATAACTTTGAATGTTAATGGACTAAACTTACCAATGAAAATATACAGATTAGCAGTATGGATTAAGAAATATAATCCAGCTATATGCTGCTTACAAGAGACTCATTTTAGACACAAGATAAAAATAGATTGAAAGTGAAAGGACGGAAAAAGATGTTTCAGGCAAATTGTAAGCAAACAAAAAAAAAAAGCAGGAGTAGCTATACTAATATCAGACAAAGTAGAATTTAAATATAAATACATCATAAGAGACAAAGAAGGGCACTATATATTAATGAAAGGAACAATTAATTGGGAAGAAAAAATGAGCATAAAGCATAAATTTATGCTCCAAATCAAGGAGCTCCAAAGTACATGAGACAGACCTTGGCAAAACTGAAGGGAGTGACAGATTTTACAACAATAATAGTAGGAGACTTCAATATACCACCCTCTTCTACAGATAGAACAAGAAAACAGAAGATCAACAAGGAAGTAGAAAAGTTTAATAACTTGATAAATAAATTAGACCTAACAGACATATATATATATATGTCATTGTACCCCAAAATACCAGGATAAATATTCTTCTCATGAGCACACTGGAACATTCTCCAGGACAGATCATATGCTTTGGTAGAAAACAGGTCTTTATAAATTTTAAAACGTTGAAATTATTCAAAGCACTTTCTCTGATCACAATGGAATGAAGCTGGATTTCAATAATCACCAAAGAATGAGAACATTCACAAATATATGGACATTAAATAACACTCTTAACAACCAGCGGGTGAAAGAAAAAACTGCTAGTGAAATCAGGAGCCATCTGGAGATGAATGAAAATAAGAATACAATTTATCAGAACTTATGGGATGCAGCAAAGGCTATGCTGAGACAAAAATTTATTGCCTTGAATGCCTATTTTAAAAAACAAGAAAGAGCAAAAATCAAGGACTTAACTGCTCACCTGGAGAACTTGAGAAAGAACAGCAAACTAACTCCAAAGCAAATAGAAGAAAATGAATAACACAGATTAAAACAGAGTTAAATGAATGGGAGGAAAAAGAACAACAGAAAGAATCAATAAAGCCGAAAATCAGTTCTTTGAGAAAATCATTAAAATTGATGGTCTGCTAACAAGACTGACAAAGAAAAAAAGAGAAGATACAAAAAAAAAAAAAAATTCAGAAATTGGGGGGGTGCATTACCACAGGCCCTGAACAAATAATAGAAATCCAAGAGAATACTATGAATAACTCTATGCCAATAAACTAGACAACTTGGATCAAATGAAAAAATCCCTGGAAACACAAGAACAAGCTACACTGACACTGGAAGAATTAAAGATCTTAACAAACCAATCACAAGTGAAGAGATTCACTCAGTCATCAAAAATGTTCCTACAAAGGAAAGCCCATGGTCAGATGGCTACACAGGGGAATTTTATCAATCATTACAAAAAGAACTAACACCAAACTTTTGCTCAAACCAAAGCTCAAACTTTTCCAAAAAACTGAGGAAAAAGGAACTCTACTTAACTCATTTTATGAAGCTAATATCATTTTAATACAAAACTGGGTAAAGATACTATAAGAAAGGAAAACTATAGGACAATCTCCCTAATGAACGTTGAAGCAAAAATTCTCAACCAAATATTAGGAAATCGAATTCAACAGCACATCAAAAGAATTATATACCATGATCAAGTGGGGTTTATACCAGGAATGCAAGGATGGTTCAACACAAGAAAATCAACTAATGTAAGATAACACATTAACAAATCAAAAGGGGAAAATCACATGATCATCTGGGTTGATGCTGAAAATGCATTTGACAAAATTCAATCTTTTTCTGAAAAAAAAAAAACTTCAAAAGATAGGAATCAAGGGTGCATGGGTGGTTCAGTGGTAGAATGCTTGCCTTGTATGCAGGAGACCTGGATTTGATTCCCAAACCTCGCACCCCTCACCCCCCAAAAAAGAAAAGTAAAAGAAAAAGACAGGAATCAAAGATAACTTCCTCCTTTTCATATGTGAGAAAAATGATAGCCATCATTATATTCAATGAAGAGAGACTGAAAGCTTTTCCCCTAAGATCAAGAAAATGACAAGGATGCCCACCAACAACACTATTATTTAACATTGTGCTAAAAGTTCTAGCTAGAGCAATAAGACAGGACAAAGAAATAAAAGCACCCAATTTTGGAATAAAGAATTAAACTTTCATTATTTGATGAAATGATATGTGTAGTATCATGACATGATACTTCACTTAGAAAATCCTGAGAAATCTACAGCAAAGTTATTCCAGCTAATAAACAAATACAGCAAGTTGGCAAGATAGAAAATTAACATGCAAAAATCAGTAATGTGTCTATGCACAAGCCATGACCTAACTGAAGAGTCAATTAAGGAAAAAATTCCATTCAAAATAGCAGCTAAAAGAATCAAGTACTTAGAATTGAACTTAACTACAGATATAAAGGACTTGTACATAGAAAACTATCTAACATTGCTAAAATAAATCAAAGAAGATCTAAATAGGTGGGAAGACATTCCCTGCTCATAGATATGAAGGCTAAATATAGTAAAGGTATCAATTTTACCCAAATTGATCTTCAGATTCAATGCAGTACCAATCAAAATTCCAATGACATACTTCGAAGACATGGAAAAGCTAGTTAGAAAATTCATCTGGAAGGGAAAGAGACACCAAATAGCTAAAAGCATCCTAAAAAAGAAGATTGAGGTGGGAAGATTAACACTCCCTGAGTTTAATACCTATTATAAAGCCACAGTGGTCAAAAAAGCATGGTACTGGCACAAAGGTAGAAGTATTGACCAATGGAATCAAATCGAGAGTGCAGTGACCACCAAATCTATGGTCAACTGATTTTTGAAAAGGCCCCCAAATCCACTGAACTGGGACAAAATAGTCTGTTCAATAAATGGAGAAATGGATATCAACAGCCAAAAGAATGAAAGAGGATGTCTACTTTATGCCTTATACAAAAATTAACTCAAAGTGGATCAAACATCTAAATATAAGAACTAGTACCAAAAAGTGTCTAAAAAAAATGTAGGAAAACATCATTAAGATGTAATAATAGGAGGTAGTTTCCTAAACTTTACACCCAAAGCACAAGTAACAAAAGAAAAAATAGATAAATGAGAACTCCTCAAAATCAAATGCTTCTGCAGCTCAAAAGCCTTTGTCACAAAAGTGAAGAGGCATCCAGCTCAAAGGTAGGAAATATTTGGAAATCACATATTGGACAAACATTTGATACCCTATGTACATACATAGGGTATCATACAACTCAACAACAAAAGAACAAATAAATCAATTATAAAATAGGCTAAAGATATGAATGGACATTTTTCTGCAGAACAAATACAGAAGGCTCAAAAGCACTTGAAGAGATATTCATTTTCATTGGCTATAAGTGAAATGTAGATCAAGACTACAATGAGATATCATCTCATTTTGTAGGTTACTATTAATGAGATTCACCTCATTGTGGCTGCTATTAAACAAAAAGGAAATTATAAATGTTGGCAAGGATGTGGAGAAATTGGAATCCTTATGCACTGCTGGTGGGAAAGTATAATGGTGCAGCCACTATGGAAGGCAGTTTGGTGGTTATTCACATCATTGCATGCCTTATGACATTTTTCCTTCTTGTAGCAGCCCAACATTCAATCATATGTATACAACATCATTTGCCAATCTACTTCTTTGTCAGTGCATCCTTTATCCACCTGCATTCATCAGGCATCATGTATAGTGTCCAAAGACCACAGTCCATAAACGCTTTCGATTTTAGACAATTTTAGACAATAACTAAATATCAAGTTTCCCTATGACCCAGAAATAGCACTTTGTGGTATATAACCAGAAGAGCTGAAAGCAATGACACAAACAGGCATTTGCACACTGATGGTCATAGCACATTATTCATAATCACCAAAAGATGGAAACAAATCAAATGCCCATCAACAGACAAGTGGATTAACAAAATGTGGTATATATATATGATGGAATATTATGCAGTAGTAAGATGAAATGATGTCCTGAAGCACATGACAAGATTGATGGGCCTTGACAACATACTGCTGAATGAAATAAGTCAGACACAAAAGGGTAGATATTGTATGATTCCACTTTAGTAATGGTAAAATCACAGGCTTATAATACAGAAAATAGGGGACTAAGATATACATAGAAACTAGAGATGGGTGAATGGTTAGCTAATGAGGTTGAACTCCAATGTAAGGAAATAGCTAGAAGTAAAGGCAATTCCCTAGTGGGTCTATAAGTAATATCACCACACTGGAGATGTACAAGATTGAAAGGGTTTGTACAGACCTATGTGCCCACTGATTAACACCAGAAATATTACAAGAACTACTTCAGAGGTATGATTCATGCACAAAGAGGGTACAAGGAGAAAACTGCTATTGCATGCTATAGGTTTTGTTAAAGGGAAAACATCAGCACTACTACAACAGCAGAGGCAAATGGGGGGGGGATGAACAAGAGTTAAGAGGAGGTTTAGATTTCCTATTTGGTGAGGGTGTGTTTATTGGTTATCTTTCTGTTGGGAACAATAAAATTGTCTAAAATTTAGAGCATTTATGGACTGTGGTCTTTGGACACTATACATGATGCCTGATGAATGCAGGTGGGTAAAGGATGCACCGACAGAGAAGTAGATTGGCAAATGATGTTGTATACATATGATTGAATGTTGGGCTGCTACAAGAAGGAAAAACGTCATAAGGCATGCAATGATGTGAATAAACATGTGGGACATTTGGTTGGGCAAAAATAAGCTGGAGACAAAGGAACAATGATATAATGTCCTTTAGAAAATGCTCACAAGAAAACAGGGGCCTATATTATAAGCTCTTATAGAAGACACATTTAGTCTGGAGAGGTAATTATTATTTCTGGACTCTGATAGGCTGATATATATATACATATATATCCTGATATTTAGAGATAAGAATGAAGCTGATCAGGTCATGGTTAAAGTAGTTCAGAACATAGGGGTAAGGAAGACATTGTCTATATTTTAGAACCACACATACTCTTTGAGACCAAAGGAAGAAAGGTTTATTTGGTCTGGAACCTAAATTTTCCAAGCACATAATCTAACTCAACCTTTCTGTATAGCTCATTTGAACAATTGAAACACAGAGAGCCCAGAATAAGAAAGAGGTCCACTAATCCTGTATAGTTTAAAGTAATGCCTGGATCCTGGTGTATATTAAGCAGAAAATCAAAAAGCATTGGTAAAGTCCCTTTAGGGATAGGAGAAAAAATATAGAACTCTTAAACTTTACCATCAGGGAATCCCCTGATACTGTGTCAAACTTTAGTTACACCCAAATCAATAGGCCATGCCCTTGATTCTGAGGCTGACTCATGTGAAGCTAATGTAGGTAGCCAAAAAGCTTAGACTACCTATAGGTATGCCTAAGAGTTACTTCTGGAGGACCTCTACTGTTGTTCAGATGTGGCCTCACTCTCTTTAAGTCCAACTGTGCAAGTGAAATTATTGCCCTCCTCACTAAATGGGAGCTGACACCAGGGGTGAAAGTCTCCCTGACAATGTGGTAGATGACTCCCTGGGATGAGTCCAGCCCTGGCACCATGGGATCAGCAATTTCATTATGACCAAAAGTGAGAAAAGAAGTATAACTAATAAAGTATCAGTGGCAGAGAGTTCAAGTAGAGTCGAGGGGCTACTCTGGAAGTTATTCTTATACAAGCTTCAGTTAGTCATTGCTGCCTGTCATAACTTGCCAAACCCCAACCAAAACAATGCCAGCCAATCCTAAAGAATGCCTAGGGCATTAAATAAGATTCCATAAGGGTTTCATGCAATAGAGTAATTTTCCAGAAATGTATATCCTCCAAATGGGTCCTAGACCAGATGAGTCTTGAAACCTAGAGGGCCCAGCCTCTACAGAACATCAGATGGTTACAACTCCCTATCCCATATTATTGACAGGCCCTTCCAACATGAAAAATTTGGAAGGCCATAGCCCAAACATCCCTCAAGAAAGGGACAGGAATTCAAAGATGATGGTGGAATTATACAGAGAAGACAGGATTTAACAATTGAATATGATTGCTGAATCATTAAATTGATCTCTTTTAGTCTCCAATATCTTAGAGCAGCTAGAAGTAAAAAAAACTAAAATTGTGGAATCATAACCTATGCCAAACTCTGAAATGTGTTCTACAACTGATTGTGGTGCTGTGCTTTGAAATTTATTGCTCTTTTGTATATATGTTATTTTTCACAAAAATAAAAGAAAAGAAAAGTCAATTGTGATAATCAAAAAGATATTTATTCCATCTAGCTTCCTATATTCTGGAGCAGCTAGAAGGAAAAATTTGAGAGGATTATATGGTAGCCCAGGACAAACTAGGGGATCTATCCTGTAATTATTTATTGAAGAGAGCTTTGAAAACAATCACTTTTTTCTTTCTTTGCTTTGTATATAAGTTATATTATACAATAAAAAGATGATATTTTGAGACATTGATTATATGATATGATAGGACTGTATGTTTGTGGATATTTCTCAATAAAAATAGTTTTTAAAAAAAGTAGAAAAGTGATTTTGAAAGAAGTCATAAAGCATCGCTGAAAGCATACATGCAGATTTCACAATTTTCTTTATGATTCACCCTCTGTTCCAACTAAGAGAATTGTTGGTGCAGCTTTGTTTACATTCCAAAATGAATGATAATAATGGATTCAGGCTGGTGGAAGCAACATCAACACTGCTATTGACATGAAATTAGAGGTGTTTTAGTTTCTTTGGCTGCTCAAAGCAAATACCATGAAATGGGTTTGGCTTAAACAATGGGAATTTATTCACTTATGGTTTTGGAGCTGGGAAAATATCCAAATCAAAGCATAATCAAGGAAATATTTTCTGCTCAAAGACTGGCTTCTGGCAATCCATGATTTCTCTGCCACCTGGCAAGACATGTGGTATCTTCTCCTGGTTTCCCCCTTTTCTTCTGGGTTTAACTGATTTCAGTATCTGTGTTCCTTGGTTTGAATAATGGGATTAAGGTCCTTCCTCATAAAAGGTCCTATTTACCATGGGACACACCTATAGAAGTGGATTAGATTTAAGAACAGGTTTTCTGTGGTACATAGTTTGCATCTATTGCAAGAGGTAGTGAAAAAAATAACATCTGTCTCTTCCTCTTTGGACTGAGTGCTGCTGAATATTACCACCCCGGCTGGTATTAACTTTTCCATGGTATGGGGCATCCTTTAGGATTGACGTTAACATTCAACAGTCAACAACATTATTCATAACACTTTCTCAGATATAGTACCTCATAAATTTTCAAAGTAGTTAAACAATTTTGAAATAAAAATTTTTAAAAGAAACAAAAGAATAAGTACCTTCAAATCTTCATTTTCTGAGCAATATGACATTTAAACAAGTTCATGGGAAACCACTAAAATCCTGAGGTGAGAAACTAATATGATTTTTTCTGATTATCTGAATGAAAAAAATGTACATGTTTTCAGTTCTTGACAAATCATAACCTTTTCTGTAGGTAAATATTATTAACATTAGACTCTGATCTTCAGGTATGGTTTCAGAGGGTAAAAATAAACAGTTTTCATTTCAAAATTAATAACTAATTTTCTGATAATAGAAAACATATACCCAATACAGGAAACTCATGATGTCTAACTATACAGAAACAATAATTTGTAATCTGAACCCTCATAAATGGATAGCACTTAATATTGTTTGGGGGTTCCTTCCTTCCTTCCTTCCTTCCTTCCTTCCTTCCTTCCTTCCTTCCTTCCTTCCTTCCTTCCTTCCTTCCTTCCTTCCTTCCTTCCTTCCTTCCTTCCTTCCACCCTTCTTCTTTTTTCTCTATCACTCTTTTTCTTCTCTATTCTTGTTTATCAATCAGCCTATCGTTGATCTAGTTTTCCATTTTTCTACTTTGTGTCTTTGAAAGTGTTATGTACCCAAGAAAAGCCATGTTCTTGAATCCTGATTCAATATTATAAGGTGAAAATTGATTCCATTGTTTCCATGTAGATTGATCAGCTGTATGTAGATGTGGCCTTTTGGTTAAATTATTCCACGGGGATGCAACAAATGATTGTGGGAGTGGTCTTTTGCCTAGATGGACCTGTGACTCAATTCAACATGGGTCTTGATCAGTTTACTAGAGTCCTTTAAAAGGGGAAATATTTTAGAGAAACCTCAGATGCAGATCCTTGGCAAATAGCTGCTTCAAAGCCAAAAGAGATGCAGACATTTGGAGATGTTTGGAACACCAACAGAGAGAACAAATATCTAGACATAGATGTTTGGAGATACAGAGTCCAGCAGATATCAGCGTTTGTCTTCCCATCTGATACTAAGCAAGCCAAAACCAAGAATTGTGTTCCAGAGGAGCTGAGTGAAGACCCATAGATGCTTAAGGAGGAATCCACCAGCATCAGAAGCTGTAAGCAATGGTACCAGGAACAATGACCATCAGACACCAGCCACATGTCTTCCCATATGACAGATTTTGGCCTTTCTTGTCTTGCAATATCTTTTCCTGGGTCCCTTGGTTTGGACATTTTTATGGCTATCATAATGGACAGCACATTCCAAGCAAGAGTCAAAATAATCTGACTCACAGAGACTTGTTGCATTGGCTAGTAGGTCATGGACGTGGAAGTATAATAGATGGGCGGTTCTACTAAATTATTGTCTTAGCTGTATAAGCAAAAGAGTTCTAGGTCAAGTGAACATAAGCCTAACTTGAGTTACAAAACAGAGAGTCATGGGCCTCTTAACCAATTTCCAGACTTGAGACAGTTTACAGACCCAGAGCCCCTTGAATGATCAGGAGGCCAGGTCCTGTTGGGGGAGGACTCTGTTACACTGCCATAAATTTATACTGTTAATCCTCCTCCAAGCCTTCCCCAAGGAGACCAACAGTTTTTACTAGGGTAACCATGCATTGGGGAAAAGGAAATGATCAGATATTTCAGAGATTAGATGCTGGCTCAGATGTAACATTAATTCCAGGGGACCCTAAACTTCATTTTGGTCCACCAGTCAGAGTTGGGGCTTGCGAAAATCAGGTGATTGATGGAGTTTTAGCTCAGGTCCATCTCACAGTGGGTTCAGTGAGCCCCCAGACTCATTCTGTAGTTATTTCCCTAGTTCCAGAATGTGTAATTGGAATAGACATACTAAAGAACTGGCAGATTCCTTACACTGGCTCTCTAACTCATGAAGTGAGGACTAGTACAGTAGGAAAGGTCAACTGGAAGCCACTAGAACTGCTCCTACCTAGCAAATAGTAAATCAGAAGCAAAGCTAGATTCCTGGATGGATTGCAGAGATTACTTCCAGTCTTAAGGACTTGAAGGATGCAGGGCTGGTGATTCCCACCACATCACCATTCAACTCTCCTATTTGGCCTGTACAAAAAACAGATGGGTCTTGAAGGATGGCAGTGGATTATTGTAAGCTCAACCAGATGGTAACTCCAATTGCAACTGCTGTTCTGGAGGTGGTATCATTGCTTGAGCAAATCAGTGCATCCCTGATACCTGGTATGCAGCTATTGATCTGGCAAATGCTTTTTTCTCAATAGCTATTCATAAGGAGTGCATTAGCTGGCAGGATCAGCAATATACTTTTACTGTCCTATGTTGGGGATATATCAACTCTCCAGCCCTATGTCATAATATTGTCCACAAGGACCTTGATCATTTCTCCCTCCCACGGGATATCAGACTGGTTCATTACATATATGATATCATGTTGGCTGGACCTAGTGAGCAAGAAGTATCAACTACTCTAGACTTATTGTTAAGGCATTTGCATGTCAGAGGATGGGAGATAAATCCAACAAAAATACAGGGGTCTTCCACCTCAGTGAAATTTCTTGGTGTCCAGTGGTGTGCAGCATGTTGAGATATCCCTTCTAAGGTGAAGAATAAGCTGCTGCATCTGGCCTCTCCTACAACCAAAAAAGAGGCAGAATACCTAGTTGGTCACTTTGGAATTGGGAGACAATATATTCCTCATTTAGGTATGCTACTCTAGCCCATTTATTGAGTGACCAGAAAAGCAGCTAATTTTGAGTCATGACCTAAAAAAGAGGAGGCTCTGCAATAGGTCCATGCTTCTGTACCAGCTGCTCTGCCACTTGGACCAGATGTTCCAGCAGAACTAATGGTGCTGGATGTCTCAGTGGCCAATAGCGATGCTGTCTGGAGCCTTTGGCTGGCCCCTATATGAGAAGCACAATGCAGACCCATAGGATTTTTGGAGCAAAGACTTACCATCTGCTGCAGATAACTACTCTCCTTTTGAGAAACAGATTTGGCCTGCTACTGGGCCTGAGTAGAGACTGAACACTTAACCATAGGTTATCAAGTTACCATGTGACCTGAGTTGCCTATCATGAGCTGGGTATTGTATGACCCACCAAGCCATAAAGTTGGGAATACACAGCAGCACTCCATCATAAAATGGAAATATTGTCTATGAAATAGGGCCAACACAGGTACTGAAGGCACAAGTAAGTTACATGAGGAAGTAGCCCAAATGCCCATGGTCTGAACTTCTGCTACATTACCTTCTCTTTCCCAGACCAGAGATATGGCCTTCTGGGGAGTTCCCTACAGTGAATTGACTGTGGAAGTGAAAACTCTGGCCTGGTTTATAGATGGTTCTGCACTAAATATAGGTACCACCCAAAAGTGGACAGCTGCAGCACTACAATCCCTTTCTGGGATGTCCCTGAAGGGCAATGGTGAGGAGAAATCCTCCTAGTGGGCAGAACTTCAAGCAATGCACCTGGTTGTTCATTTTATTTGGAAGGAAAACTGGCCAGAGTTTCATTTGTATACTGGCTCATGGGCTGTTGCTAATGGTTTGGCTGGATCATCAGGGATTTGGAAAGAGCATGATTGGAAAATTGGTGACAAAGAAGTCTGGAGATGAGGTATGTGGATAGAGCTTTCTGAGTGGACTAAAAACATGAAGATATTTGTGCCCCATGTGAATGCACACCAGAGGGTAACTTCAGCAGAGGAAGGGTTTCTCCACAGGATCCATGGTTCCAGGAATCAAGGGGTGGAAATGGGATTGGCACCCTCATTATTACCACTAGCAATCCACTAGAAAAAATTTTGCTTCCTGTCCCTGTGGCCTTGAGCTCTGCTTGTCCACAGGTTTTAGTTCCAGAAGGGGGAGTGCTTCCACCAAGAGAAACAGCAATGATTCCATTGAGCTGGAATCTGTGACTGCCACCTGGTCACTTTGGGCTAATCATGTGCCTGGATCAACAAGCCAAAAAAGGGATTACTTTCCTGGCTGAGCTGATTGACTCTGACTATCAGGGGGAAATAAAACTGCAACTACACAATGGAAATAAAGAAGAGCTATCCTGTAATACAGGAGATCCCCTAGGGTATCTTTCAGTACTACCATTACCTGTGATGAAAAACAGTGGAAAACTGCAACAACCCAATCCAGGCAGGATTACCAATAGTTCCCAAACATCAGGAATGAAGGTTTGGGTTACCCCACCAAGCAAAGAGCCTTGGCCAGCTGAAGTGCTCGCTAAGGGTAAAGGGAGCATGGAATGGGTAGCGGGAGAAGATAGTGATAACTATGAACTACAACCACGTGATCAGTTACAGGAATGAGCACTGTAATGCTGTTTTGTTCATGTTATAGTATTTAAATTGTAAGTTATCAAATTTAATGGTGAGTATTACCCAAGGACTTGCACCCTATTCTGGTTGTATATAGGACAGTTGAGATTGTTAGGCAAGGAAAAAGAATGTGTCTGTTATTGTTTTCTATTTAAAGATGAAGTATGGTTTAAGGTGATGTGTACAGCTGCCAAGTTGACAAAGGGTGAAATGTCATGGTCAGGTTCATGTGTCAACTTGGCCATGTGGTGCTTCCTGGTCATCTGATCGGTCCAGTGCTGCCCTGTCTATTGCTGTGAGGAGATTTCATGGACTTAAATCATGATTATGTTGGCCAGGTGGTGCTTCCTGGTCATCTGATCGGTCCAGTGCTGCCCTGTCTATTGCTGTGAGGAGATTTCATGGACTTAAATCAGCTAAGAGGAATCTTCTGCAATCAGTGATGCCTAATCTGATCACCAGAAGGCTGTTAAGGAGGATTTAGAAGAGATAGTTATTCTTCCTGCTTCAGCCAGTGAGCCTCTCCTGTGAATTTCATTCAGACCCTTCCGTGGAGTCACCAGCTTCACAACCTGCCCTAGGGATTTTAGACTCTTCCATTCCCATGGTTTTCCAGCCAGACTCTCCTGAGAGTTCATTGAGGACATTTGTCAGTTATTAGCTTGTGGCCTGCCCTGCAGACCTTGGACTCTCCAGGCCCACAATTACATGAGAGACTTTTAAAATTTTATATCTACGGATATCTCCTTCCGATTCTGTTTCTCTAGAGAACCCTAGCTAATACAGATGGTATATGAAAAAATATAATCAATGCAAACCAGGATCTATCATTGACAGGAATGTTATAATATATTCCATTAAATATAACAAAGCAATATGCCAAAACTGAAAGTCAATAAGAGGGCATATAAGGGAGGGGTATTGGATTCTTGCTGTTGTTTTGCCATTTTACTTTAATTTTTATTTTTTAATTTTTAATTTTTTTGTCCTTCTTTTTCTTTGTGGAAAAAAATGGAAATATCTTCATATGAAATGTGATAAATGCTCAAAAATTGATTGTGATGATTAATGCACAAATGTATGCTGATACTGTGAACCGTTGATTTTATACATTGTATGATTATGTGGCATATGAATATATCTCAATAAAATTGCATTAAAAAGATAAAGTTTTGGGGGTATTTGTTATAGTAACCAGGAAACTAAGACAGCAGGTTAAAAAATATTTGGTCATTTTATGATTTGGACAATATTCATGTTTTGCCTGTGTACAGATTTTCTGGTCATAATAATATATTTTTGATTCATCATGGTCACAGAATAGCTTTGTCTGATATTGTTGTTGATGGTCTGTGAAATTATGCCTAACAGAAAAACACCAAGTCATAATTGTGGCTGATCTGCCAATCTACAGCAACACCAAAATATAAACGAGAGTACTAGATGAGCTCGTGGCTATTAGGGGTAACTTTTCTATTTCTCACTTCATTATCATGGAATCCCAGGTTGCTTCTCAATTCTTATGTAGTGGATGGAATGGAAAAACAAAGAGACAAAAGAGGAGAAATGAAAGAAGGTAAATAAGGAAGAGTTTTAAATTATACTGTATTATAAATAAAATAAGACATCAGACTTCACAACAGCTCAGTCAACTTTACCAACACAAATTGTATACATGTTTGGGACAAAAGCCATATGTCATTGTGAGTAGTGCTATTTGACTTGATATAAAATTAAAATGATAAATAGATAGAAAGGTGATGAGATGGATAGACAGAGATGATAGATAGATAGATAGATAGATAGATAGATAGATAGATAGATAGATAGATAGATAGATAGATAGATAGATAAGATAGATAGATAAATCTATACAGTAACCTGGGGCTGAATAAGATTCAGAGAATCTGATCCTGGATTTGTAGAGATTAGAATTATCCACAAGAACATAGAAGCCCTGTGTATTTCTTATCTGTACCTATAAGTCATCACAAAGTAGAAATAAATATATTCATTGGTTAAAATATGGAATTTGGATTCAATATTCAGATATGGCACATTAGATTCTAAATATTTATTTGTTCATCCCTCATGGATTTATGCATGAATGCATTCATTCTATTAAAATTGCCAAATTCACATTATTATTTAATGAGGTTTCCTTGCTTTCAGGCATATACACTTCAGTGTGGAAGACACATACACATATTATAAGAAGGAATTAGAGAAACTGCGAAAAATACTAAGTTCTTGTTCTAGTTTGCTAGCTGCCAGAATGCAATATACCAGAAACGGAATGGCTTTTTAACAGTTCTAAGGCTGAGAAAATATCCAACTAAAACAAGTCTATAGAAATGTCCAGTCAAAAGCCTCCATCCAGGGAAAGATACCTTGGTTCTAGGAGGTCAGTGAAGTTCAGGGTTTCTCTCTCAAGTGGAAGGGCACATGGTGAACACAGTCAGTTCTTCTCGCTCACCTGGAAGGGCACGTGGCAAACACAGCGTCATCTGCTAACTTTCTCTCCTGGCTTCCGGTTTCATGAAGCTCCCCGGGAGGTGTTTTCCTTCTTCATCTCCAAAGGTCGCTGTCTGGTGGACTCTCTGCTTCGTACTGTTGCTCTCTCTGAATCTCTCTCGTTCTTCAAAATGTTTTCTCTTTTATAGGACTCCAATAAACCAGTCAAGACCCACCCAAATAGGTGGAGACAAGTCGTCACCTAATCCAGTTTAACAACCACTCTTGATTAAATCACATCATCCAAGGAGATAATCTGATTACAGTTTCAAACATACAGTATTGAATAGGGATTATTCTACCTTTATGAAATGGGATTTTGATTAAAACATGCCTTTTCTAGGGGGCATACTACCTTTCAAACCAGCACAGTTCTAATATGCATTGTCATTTTCTTCTCACAATGCAATGCTGAGGAAGCCAGAAAAATGAGGAAGAAATGAATGGGCTTGGGGATGAAAGAAAAATCTTGAATTCTGCAAACTGCTAAGACAAATACCACTCAATGGGCTTAAACAGTTGGAATTTATTGACTATAGTTACAGGGGCTGTGAGGTTGCTTCTTTCTCTGGTTGGTCATGTTCTGGCTGGCTAGGAATCCTTGAGTTCCTCAGCATTCCCATCTCATGATGATGTCATCTCCTTTCTCTTCTGGATTTTTTTGGGTTATTTTGGTTTCCAGCTCTTCCTTCTGTTTTTTTCTCATTATTTATGGATTTCTTATAAAAGAACTTCAATAATACAGGTTAAGACTCACTCTCATGAGTGGGCCATGGTGGCTCAGCAGGCAAGAATGCTAGCCTGCCATGCCAGAGGACCTGGGTTCGAGTCCCACTGCCTGCCCATGTTAAAAAAAAAAAAAAGACTCAATCTCATTCAGTTGAGCCACAGTTTAACTAAAATAACATCTTCCAGAGATCCTTTTTACATTGGGCTCATACCCACAAGAATGTGGATTAAGACAAAGAACATGAGTAAGTTTGGGGTATATAACTCTTGACATCACACTTCTAAATTTAAAATTGTTGAGAACTCTTGAGAAGAGATAAGAATAATCCATGTAAGGAAAGAAAACTGTAGGCCAGGTTGGGGGACAGAAAGCCACACCAGCCAGAAAGTTTGAGGACAGCTTTATGGTTTACCTCTCTCCTCACATTCTTCTGGGTAGATCAACAACATGGCAGGAAACGTTAGGGCCACCTGCTCATCAGGGAAACACCACAGTCAGATAAAAATAGGAGATATTATCCACCTCCCACTCCATCCCCAGGCCCCCATACACACAACCTCATCCCAAGGCTAAAGGATCATAATAAAAAAAGAAAAGCCCTTGGAAAATAGCACTGTCTAGAACGGAACTTCAAACAGTTAACATGGGAGAGCAGTGGGATTGACCATGGGGAGTGGAATGGTGAGCAGCGTAGTTCTCTGCTCTAAGTAACACTCATATACATAACCAACACCATACCGTACACACTCACACACACACACACACAAACACATGCACACATTCATACTCTCCATGAGAAGCATGTTAGGCCCACAGCTTTGAAATCTTCAATCTGTATACATTTCATACCAAATTATTTGATAGCCCTGGAGGAATAGAAACTCACAAGCAGAAAATTGCCACAATTATGAAATAAATTAAAACATATGTAGCTGGTCAACTCACGTAAGTACTATGAGAATTAATAGAAGAAACAGAGACAAAGAGCAAGTACATAAGATAAATATGATAAATATTAACAGAAATATAAAATATTGTAGGCAATACTGAACACCATAAATAGCTACAAAGCTAAAATGAATAAAGAAAGAGATACAATAAGGAATAATTTTTTGGACTGGTATATCAAGTTGAGAATCTCTCCAACAACAAAAAAAAGACTACATGAAATGCAATAGAAAACCAAAGTAGGATACAAAATAAATAAGAGACAAGAAACGTATGAATTGACATATCATCTATATAACTGGAATACCAAAAGAAAAGAAAAATGTAAATGTACGGGAAAAAACTATTAGAAAAATAAGCACTGCAAATTTCCTAAAAATAATGATACTAGATCTCAGATTGAAAAGATGCATAGAAAGTTATCCAGATAGATAAAGAAAAAGCCTACATCTAGGCACTTTGCAAAGAAAATGAATAAAATCAAGGAATATCAAAAACTAATATAAAATATTAAAAACAGGGAAGGATTGCCTACAAAATAACAAGGGACAGATTGGTGGCATAGTTCTTTTTTTTTTTTTTAATTTGCATATGGGCAGGAGGCACCAGGGATCGAACTCCAGACCTCCAGCACGGCAGGTCGGAGCTCTGCCTGCTGAGCCACAGCAGCCGCCCAGTGGCATAGTTCTTAAAATCGGAATAAAGAAAGAAGCAGAATAATATTTTCAAAACACTAAGGGGAAACAATTTAAAATGTAAACTTGATTTTAAGTTAAACAATTTATTAAATGTGAGGGCACAATAAAGGTACTCCAAGACTGAGAAAGCTTTAGAAGCTTAACTGTACAAATAATTATTTTTGACATGTTCTGAGGGAAACAAATTAGAAAAGGCATATATTCAGGAGAAATTTTCAAGATATAAGGCAAATAGTAGCCAACAAAGTTTATTTTCCAAAAAATAAAGTACAACATAAATTAAAAATGTTTTATATTAGTGAACTAAACTTCTAGAAATGCCCCAAATACATAAATTAGAGAAAAGGGGGTTTTCTTTTCCTGATTACTAGGTAAAAGAAAATGTAAAGTGGAAGACTTGCCTTACCAGATAATATGACTGTACATACTATAGTACATGCAACAAATCATAGTCATAAAAAAACAACAAATTGATTAACGAAGCATAATAGAGAAAAATCTATGTGTGTGTGAAATAGGGTGTCATGGTCAGGTTCATGTGTCAACTTGGCCAAGTGGTGGTACCTGTTTGTCTGGTTGGGCAAGTGCTGGCCTGTCTGTTGCAATGAGGACATTTCACAGAATTAGATCATGATCACTTCAGCTGCATCCGCAGCTGATTCCATTTGTAATCAGCGAAAGGGGAGTGTCTTCTGCAATGAGTGATGCTTAATCTAATCATGGGAAGCCTTTTAAAGAGGATTCAGAAGAGACAGGTTCTCTTCCTGCTTCAGCTGGCGAGCCTCTCCTGTGGAGTTTGTCCAGACCCTACATCGGAGTCGCCGGCTTCACAGCCTGCCCTGTGGATTTTGGACTCTTCATTCCTGCGGTCACGTGAGACACTTTTACAAATTTTATATTTGCGAGAGTTCCCTGTTGATTGTTTCTCTAGAGAACCGTAACTAATACATAGGATATGATAAAGGATGGAAAATGTGGATATTGTAGTAGATGTTATTAAGGAATTTCATTCCATGTGGAGAAAAATAAAGCTGGATTCTTGCCTTTTCTATGCACATAGTTGAGCTAATGAGTGGAGTAAATTTGTGTGCCATGAATGGAGTATGATTAACTGAATTTTTCTAAAAGTTTAAGAATACGGAAAAAAAACATAAAAGGCAATATGTATTAGGTCTTTATAAAGTCTAAAGAACTATATAGACTAATTATTCCAGCCTCATGATAATTTTTATAAGCATTTTTAGGGAATACCAGCAATTGTTGTAACAGTCCAGATTGCCTCAATTTGATTGTCATTTTGTCAGTTATATATAAAGCCATTATACCATAAGAAAGAATGTTATATATAAGCTAAAAAAAATCTATTTTGTCCTTAAAAAATCTCCAAATGAGTAATTGTAAATGTCAGTAATATTGTATTGTATTTACTCATATGTAATTCTTATTTAATTTTACCTTTTAATTCTTATAGGTTTCATAATGGAAATGCATAAAAAAGTCACGATAAATCTATGGTTTGGACCATACAATGTACAAATATATAATTTGTGACAAGTACCACAAAAGGGTAGAAGTATAGAGGTGGAACAATGTACTGTATGCTGTTGAAATTAAGTCACTATGAAATAAAAAGTGATTGAGGTGATTTAAATAGACTTAGGATATATATATTTTAAGCCTGGTGGTAACCACAAAGAAACTAAAAGAAAAAAAAATACATAAAAGGACATGAGAATAGACTCAAAGTGGTACACCACCAAAATCAAATAAAAGTGAGAGCAAGCCATAATAGAAAAATTGGGGAACAAAAAAAGGTATAAGGCTTATAGAGACCAAAGTGGTTGATGTATGTTCTGCCTTATCAGTAATTACACTGTATGTGTAGGAATTAAACTCCCCAGATAAAAGATACAGATTGGCAGAATGGATATAAAAGCAGGGCCCAACTATGTGCTGTTTACAAGAGACTTACCCTAATTTCAGAGACATAAGTAAGCTGTAAGTAAAAGGATGGAAAAAATATACCATGCTAATAGTAACCACAAGAGTACTGGGGGTTATACTAATAACAGATAAAAATAGACTCTAAGTCAAGAAGTGTCACAAAGGACAAAGAGGGTAACTAAAAACTGATAAATGCATAACTTTAAAAAGAAGACAACAATTATAAATAGTTCAATTATAATAATATTCTTTCATCACTTTTGACAATATACTACACTAATTCAATGTGTTACTAGGGATTATTATTAATAATATGGGTATATGGGCACTGCATTTTCTGCATGATTTTTCTGTAAACTAAATCTTTTAAAAAAAGAAATTTTAATTAAGAATGGTATTAAATTGCAAAATAAAAATTTTCATCAATTTTTGAATAATATTTCTTAGTCACCTTTGGTTCTGGTGACTTGCATGTTTTTAACTAAGAGACACTCATAAATAGACCTTATCAATGTTAGGAGAAATTTGGCAGTTGATAAAATAGTTTTGAAATCATAAGATTTTTCTTATCTTAAAAATAAATTTTCAGGAAGTACTTTGAGGATTTATCTTACAAATCATATAAAGAATAATCATAGTATCTGAATCTTAAAATCAGTATTCCATGAAGGCTACATTTATATGCATGATTTAGGTATATTTTGGAAAATGAGAGAGGGAGAGAGAGAACAGATCTAATCAGGAATTTAAAGATCTTTTTCAAGCAATCCATTTTTAAAAGTTTTTAGATTGCCATTTTTGAACAATGGAAATCAAACATTGAACTTGAAAAAGGAAATATATCTCTAAAAATGCTTATATTCCTAAGATATCTTGTAAGGTTTAGGTATTTACTTGACTTCTTTTTATTTTTTTATTTTATTTTTTTTTTGTAGATTTAGGAACTCATTGCTTGGTTTGTTTGATAAATTCTATTCTGAGTTTAATACAGATCCAACAGTTTAACCCAGCCCTTCTCCAGTACATTCTAACTTTCCTTAATCTTCAAATGGCTATTGCCATCTATGATCATAAGGGAGAGTTCAGGAAGCTTTTAAAGTAGCAACAGTCCATCTATAGCAATCCAGCTAGAGTGCTTCATGTAGAACAGACACAGCCAGAAAATTCTGACATTTAAAAGGTCCTGACACTATTCAGAATCTCTTACCCAATTACAAGACAAGGATAGTTCACTCTCACAATGGGCTATTGTGTAGCCATGCACAACTCCCAGATTATTTCCTCTTGGTGACAGCATAACTCCAAAGGTCATGGGTTTGCCATTAGGTTTTCTCCACACTATAAAGTGGACTGTCTTCATTCATTTATTATGATTACTCATTAGGAAGCTCTCTATATTATTGGAAAGACATGTCCCTTGATTGAAAATAGTTTAAGGAACTAATTATTAAATAATGTGGCTACTAACATTGTTTCACATTCTTTCTGTTCATATTTTAAATTGAAATATCTACTCTCTTCACTTTTGTATGGCTTCTGTCGTGAACTGGAAAACTGGAAATATGCTTCTGATTTCTTCTCATCTGATGTCTAAGCATCATTAGGAAAATTGCATTTATTTGCTCTTGTTATTAGCGGTATGTCTGTCTATGACTATATGCAATACTATGTGATGAATATTATATTAAAATGTATATCTAATTGAAGAAATTTAACTATGAAATCAGTAACAGAAACATGCTTGAATTAGTCGAGACCCAAAAGAAATGCATGATAATGATACAGAACTGCCCCAGAGTATTTCAGGGCAGAGATCCCAGACCTGAGAACTGGACTGGGCTATGACCTCACATGATTATCTCTATGAGCTCAGTTACTAAATGCTGCAATTTAGATTCAGACTCTGGTCTTGTGAGTCATAGTCTAGTGCTCATTCCAACATAAAATTAGGATTAATCTAAAAGTGATCATATGCCTCATGGGCACTGTATATAGTTGAAATATATATCTCCTCAATAGCCCATTCAAATTTTTCCTCTGGAATTAATCTTTTATGCAAAGATATGCACTCATATCAAGAAACCCAGAAGGACCATGGCAAATTTAATGTCTTTAAATTGCTATTACAGTGAACATTTGCAGACCTTTCTTGAATGCATTTGTGCCTACCGGTACAAGTGCACCCCATGCAATAAAAAAGCTATAGGCATCATAGTTCCTTGTTCTGTGAATCGATATGTCTGAATCTAAAAGAAGCACACACATTATACCCACACATAGCCATACTCTCAGAACATTCTGTGGCCTGCTGACTAAGGCACTGATTCAGGGAAAGATTAAAGTGCTGAATAACTCAAACTGTAGAAGAATCACTTATTAATAATTTATTTAGCAGGAGCTCCTCAGCATTAGACAAGCAAATTTCTTTACAATTTTGATGTCTGGAAGAATTGCTGGTTTTGATCTGTGTTCTTGTTCTCAGTCTTTGGTAACATGCACTCAGTTACATGCAATATACATGAGCATATAATGAACAAAAGTTTAGATATTGTTCTTTGAATGAAAACACGTCTGTTAAACTAAATCCCTTTCAAATAAATTTTAACAGATGAAGCTTCTATTTAGCATTTCAAATGATATCTTTCTTCATCTTTCTCCAGTGATTCCTTGATATGGATGTGTGAATGATTTCCCACTGAAGAGGGGGCAGAAATAAGAGAGTACATTCTAACAGAAATTTCAGTAAAATGATTTTTTTCCTAGCTACAAGAAATTTGAGCAATGCCAAAAAAAGATCATAAAATAATATCACTTCTCCCTTGTTTCACCAGAGAAGAGTAAATATTCTCGTCTCCTCTAATGAGCTCTTCTCTTTATGGAACTTTTTACTTGTTTCTTTATATTGCATACTTCAGAACAAGCTTTACTTTAACTCATTTTTCTTACCAACTCTAGGATTTCAAGGTCAATTATAGGATTTAATTTTCTTTGTAACCGACACAGTGCTTACGGATGCACAGCAAACTGCCATTGGCGATTTCATGGATTATCACACATGACCCCATTGGGTCTGCTGAGACAGAGCACAGAGGAAGGAATGGCAAAGCAGAGCTTGACAGCAGGAGCAAGTCCACAATATCCATGGATTAAAGAAGGATGTCTCCCCCCATGACAGCTCTCCTCATTGGGAGAGCAAAGACCGCAGACCCAGGACAGGAGGTTGCATTTCAGAAAACTTATTGTTACAAAAACAAATAATCCTACTTTGAAAAGAAATAGAATAGTCCTGTTTGCTACCTCTTTTTTTGGAAAAAAAATGCAGTGATTAGAAAACATGCAATTTATAACTTTCATAGGCAACAAATATTTCATGTGTGAACCTATGGACGTCTTAATGCAGGATTAACATGACTGGAAGTCCCTACTATAAAGTTGCAAAGAATGGCCAGTCTGAAAGGGTCGAATATTATGAGAAAGAACAATAAAAACACATCAGAGACCAAAGATTTCTAAATGGATTTTGAAAAGACATGATATGTAATATGCTACATATTTTTAGAAAACCATACAAATAATCTGTGGCTGTGCTTAAAAAGCTGTCTACTAAACACTCAGTTTTTTGCTTCCAAAGTCAATTTTCTTTTCATTTAGGAAAAAGTTTGGCTAAAAGAATAGAGAATTGCAGATACACAGGATTTATTGGAAACAAGGTTTATTAACCTCACATTTTCTCACTAGAAAGCCTTTCTACTATAGTGAAAAGAATAAATCCAAGACATAACTTTGTTACCATTTTTCAAAAGCCTCTACCATTAGCCTTTCCTTCTCTGAAGGGGAAAGTGAGTTTTGCATTGGAAAAATGTTATCAGAATGCATTCAATTTTCCATATTTTCTATGCTTTCATGTGGAAATATTAGCTAGTGTAATATTTTCACTAAGCCTAATAGTAGATCTCATATGTATATTTTAAAATTTGAAGCCATTTTATTTCACAACCTCAGTATATGAATCAGAAATCTCACCATGGATAAAGTAAATCTCAGAAGTTGACTCAACTGAAAGGAATACATCTAATTAAGAATAATTATATTGGGCGGCTGCCGTGGCTCAGCAGGCAGAGCTCCGACCTGCCGTACTGGAGGTCTGGAGTTCGATCTCTGGTGCGTCCTGCCCATATGCAAATTAAAAAAAAATAAAATAAAAAGAATAATTATATTGCTTTCCAAGTGCCTTCACGTATTTCAGTCTCTCAAAGCATCACTTTTTAAGTGCAGTACAAGCAATGATTTTTGGTGATAACTGATGATTCTATTTTTCTTTATATTTGTTCTGAATATGATACAATTTATTTACATTATGTTCAGCATTTAAGTTCAATTAAAAATAGAGCAATATTATCTGTCAATAACCATAAAATAAGTCATATTTATTTGCTTTGCCCTGAGGTTTTTCAGAGATTTAGAGTATTTCCTATTCATACCAACCACCCAGGCTTTGTTCATTTTTAATTTTAAATTGTATTACTTTTAATTCAAGTACATTTTTGCCCTTTTTTTCGAGTTTCACATTTGTGTTAACAGTAGTTATTTAGATTTAATGCTAAATATAGACATCAATCTTGTCAGACAGTAACAAATCTTCCTAATCCCCCTGTCCTGGGTAGTATCAAAAAAAGGCCGAGTGGGGATTTGGGATTTTTCTACCTGTTAGACAGCATTGAGTCACCTGGCATCAATAGTGACCAGGTGAGGAGCCTGGACTTCCACTGTCATGACTGGTAATAAGGCAATGTTCCCTTTCCTCTCTGGGTTACTGTCGGAGGAGCCCTATCTGTAAGATGTTATATGGGTGTGGTAAAGCTGCATGTTGACCCCCCAAAGTTTACTCATGTTGTAGTCTCCTGTGAATGTTAATTTATATGGCAAAGAGTACTTGCAGATGTGATCAACTTAAGGGCCTTAAATGTAATCACAAGGGCCATTATAAGAGAGAAAGAAGGCCAAAGAAGGAAGAAGGAGATATAATAAAGGAAGCTGTAAGCAAGAGGCTGGAGTGATGCAAGAAAGGGACCTTGAACAAATTAATGCAGGTGGTCTTTAAAAACTGAAAAAACAGGAGATGGACTCTCTCCTCAAGAGCCTCCAGAAGGAATATGGCCTGCTGACACTTTAACCCTGTAAGACTCATTTCAGACTCCTGACTTCTAGAACTTTAAGAGAATGACATTTGTTATTTTTAGTCACAGAGTTTGTAGTAATTAGTGACAGCCACGATAGGAAACTAATGAAAGGGGCAAAGAACTTTTCCACATTTTAACATTCTTCAAAATTTTCTCTTATTTTCAAACCAACTTACATAAGTAGTTGACTGATGCCATTACTAAAAGATTTAAGAAGAAACTAGTTTAAATTCAAGTAACAAAACAAAGCATGCCTTTGAAATTCTTATCATGAAAACAGCTCTCTCAGCTTCCTGATTTTAAAGATAATATCCAAAGCTGTAAGTATTCTCTCCAGTATCCATGATCAGTAGATTTCAATAACATATAAGCTACATGGCATATGCGAGGAAATGAATGGAAACCAACTCAAACTGGTCTTTAATTAGAAAAGGAGATTTTTAAAACTTTTAATGTAAAATGGAATGCAAAACATTATTTTGATTTTGTATACATAACATGTGTTGGTTTGAAGCTGTTATATTACCCGCCCCCTCCCCAAAAAGGCCATGTTCTTGTCTTTTTGTTTTGTTTCATCGTCTTTATTGACAAAAAAAAAAAAAAAAAAAAAAAAGTTACAATATCTCAGACTTTTTTCAAAGACAGAGACAGCAGCAAAGGGGCAACAAGGATTGGGAAGCATGGCCCAGGACTTCTAGGTTAAAGGCCATGCTGGAGGGTATGCGTGTCCTCTCAGCTATCCTCCCCTGGCATCTCTATTCCTTTCTCTCTACATCTCACTGCTACCCTGAGATGAGTTAAAAATGTACGGAAAGGAAATCACTTTACAGGAGGTTGAGCCTCATGTCCCTGCCAAGGAAAAAGACCAGGTGCTAAAGACAACAGATGTGGAGCTACTTGTCACTGTAGAGATGCCAGGCTGCTACTGGGCCTTGGACCTGGGACAGAGAAAAAGGTGGGAAGCTGCTCACCACCTGGCAGTACTGGGCAGCTGGAGATTGGGCCACTGGCCAGGTAACAACCCCAAATCAATGGGCAGAACTCTCTTTGAGGTTAGCAACTAGACTGCTGGGGGAGAAGGTAACCCAATGACAATTTAAATTATTCCAATGTTCCAGGAATCTGAGGCTGACTCATTTCTTAAGGTTTCTGAGAAAGTATTTTACTTGAGCCTTTTATAAACCAAGTTCCTCCTTAAAAGTCCATGTTCTTTTAATCCATTCCTGTGGATGTAGACCTATTGTGAATGGAGCCTGCTGATTAGGTTATTTCAGTTGGAATGCGTTCCACCTTATTCAGGGTGGGTATTGATCTTCTTGCTGGAGTCTTTTATGAGAAGATAAAATGCATCCAGAAGCTAGGAGATGAAATTAAGGGATGTTCATAGAAAATAGCCCCAGAAGCTAAGAGAAGACCCACAGAAACTCAGAGAGGAAGTCACTGAAACCAGAAGTTGAAAATAAAACCTGGGAATGAAGAATGATCAGAAGTCAGCCATATATGCCTTCTCATGCCACAGAACTGTCTTGGATGCCAGAAGCCTGTCTTCAGAGTGCAGTATCATCCTACTGATGACTTGATTTGGACATTTTCATGGTGTAAGAACTGTAAATTGTAAATTAATAAATCCCCATACTAAAAGCCAACTCATTTCTTGTACATTGCATTCTGGAAACTTTAACAAACTGAAATGCCATATTAAATAAAGCAATGAAAAATATAGAGAATAAAGAAATAATAACAATGATGATAGATATAACTTGGTTCAACAAAACTAGAAAACAATTTTAACATGGTCTAGTAAAGCTGAGGAGAGTCATGCCCATTATTTTTGGTTTACTATTTACTGTACATAAGTCAAGACATAAACACTTACACAAGCATGCATCTCTCACAGTGAGACATCTGCACAAATGGCCATGACAGCTTTGTAGTAGAAGCAAACTAACAGCAGCAGCAACAACAACAAAAACAATTAATCAACAAGCAAGAACAAAAAACAGAAACAACCCAATTTTCCATAAAAATGAGAATGTTTAAATTTTGCTGTACAGTTAGTAAATACTAGAGGCCGGAAAAGTGCATCAGCTATAGCTGTGTACATCAACATGAATGGATCTCAACCACATAATATTGAATAACATAAGCAAACTGCAGAAGAATACAAACAGTATAACCCAGTGTATACAAGCTTCAAAAACATGAAAATCAAAATAATACATTGTGAAGTAAAGCAAGGAAATGATAAGAAAAGAATTCAGGTTGATGGTTATTTCTGGGAGGATGGATGAGAAAAGGGATGGGGGTTGAATAGGAAGATAAATTCAAAGTTTCAAAAGAATTGGTTTTACATACATATATACACACATTACATATAATTTAAGCAAAGTGGTAGAAGTACAGAGGTGTATTTATTATTATATATACATATATACACATACAATTTAAGCAAAGTAATAGAATATATACACATAAATATATATAATATAAATATTACATATACATATACAAATAATTTAAGCAAAGTGGTAGAAGTACAGAAATGCATTTAATTATTATTATTTAAATCAAACTGTTTTTATTTGTGAACTACATTATTTTTAAAGCAACTTTCAGATCAATCAAAAGAATCCCAACCATATTTATTAAGCTGGTTTGAGCTAAATCCATGTCTTACCTAAAAACACACCAGATAATTGAATGGAAACCAATATTTTCAGTCTTTTACAAATCACAACCCATTTTAACTGAAGATTTTGGAGAGTAAATTCTCTTACCGTGCATGTAATGACCTCAGTAAATTCATTACTTAGATGTTCAAAGGATACTGTGCATTTAACTTTATGCAAGTGTCTAGACAGTGTGCTATGTTTAGTAGAGCTTTTGTCCATATTATGCTTCTTCACTTCATGGTCTTTGAAATCACTTCCTTGTTTATTTCCCTTTCTTGGAACCCCCGCTCCTTCTATTCCATTAACTAAATTAAATTTTCTTTTTATGGGGAAAGTATAAGCGTAAATCTAAGTTTCTTTGATTTTTTTGGTTTTGCAGTTGTTTGAAGTAGCTAAGCCACAAGTTAATTATTATTAAAATGGTAGTAACTTATACACCATAGTTTCATTGTGTGTGTTTGCAAAAAAAAAAAAAAATCTATCGTACTCCTTAGAAATTAAAAAATGCTAAATGAAAGTTAACTCCTTTTATTTCCTTTTCCTTATTTCTACCTTTTGGTTATATCCAAAAGAGGGTTCTTACCAGTCTTTTCTTTTTACTTCTTACTTTTATTGATATCCCTGATCTGGAGCCCCAGTTTCTAGGTATGTTTCCTTACTTTTATTTTTAATTTACCCAGCCTTTTAATTGCAACTCAGTCTCTTTCTTTCTCTTTCAAAGTTAATTTCTTTCAAACTATTACCTGCCCATCTGACCATAGGTCAACTGTTCTGATGCTCTTAACATCATTGCTACTGCTATTTTGAGAAGCACTCTCTTGACTCATAACAAGATTAATGTGTAAAGAAACTCCCTTTTATGATTTTCTTTAAATAATTGTATTATTCTCCTATGACCCAATGGAAACACAAAAATCAGTCATATAGGTAGAAAACAATTCTTATGCAGTTGGCTTTTAAAAATAAAACAAAACTTCAAATTTTATTCATCAAAATTTCTATAAGAAATTTGAGAATCAAAGTCTTGTTTACACTTAGCATAGACACTATTTCAGCAATGCATGGTGATACATCTTTAGACTTTTGGATTGTTCCCCACAGAAAATCATTTTTGTTTCCCAAGCACCAAAATATAAAATGAATCTGTGGGCATAGAAAGAGTCAAGATTTTCTAGCATATTTAAAACTCAGCAGGGACACCACCAGACCTTTCTACAGTTAAAAATTAACAAGAAGCACAACATGTTTGTGTATAGTACTCAAACATACCAGTACTGTAAATACATATAAAAGACATTTTGTTGGTATTTAATTATATCCGTTCATAAAAAAATCTCTGATGTCCATTATGGATAGTTTATACTACTGATATATCATAATCCTGACACATACTGAGGCAATTATTTGTGTTTGCAGGCTTCTTAGGCTTATTCATACTTAATGAGCAGCAGAAGAAACTCAATATTTTTGAAACTACCAGACATTATGCATAAAAAAAATATCTGCTTTAGTCCATAGGGCTCCTCAACTTTATTATATGGGAGGGTGGAAAATTACAATGGAAAGAAAGACAAAGAACATGTTAGGTAGCTGTGGTATGGCAGCCTGCCAAATAGTTATGATAAGCCTGCACTGCTTACTGCTCAGCAGTAAAACAGCACCATGCATTGTGCAGAAGCAATTAGGAAGTGGTTCCCTAGGCTACTTTAGTCAACATTATTTTGAGGAGGCATAATAACATCTGGGATCACTCTCATTATAAGAACCTCAAAGCTAATGGGCTGTATTTACTAATAGTGCAGATGCACTTTTTACTGGAAAAAAAGTATTTTTTTCTTGTATGAAAAAAAAATTCACTTGAAGTTTTCAGGAATGATTGTAGCCCACAGGGCAATCACCATGGAGAGAGCATATATAAACAAATTAAATAAAAGGAACAAATATTTAATTGACATTCAGACCTACTCAGTGGAAGTTCAATTTTGATTTTATATGTGAGTTCCAAAGAGAAGAATTTTTCAAAACCATAAAGCGTGTTGTCACATTGATAAAATGTTCTGTTTCACTGGATTAAAATTCTGTCATTCTGTTTTTTGCTTTTATAAATTTCCATTAGGCTAAAAATGTTTACATATTGCAAGCAACAGGACGGGGCTACTGTCTCTTAATTTGGTTCATTCTATTCAATCATGAAATGGAAACTCTTATGGGAAGACAGTTAATCAAAGTTTGTGAACAACTTTGCACAGAAAATGCAAAAACAAAACAAAACATATACATAAAAATGAATAGTAACAGAAAATAAAGAAAATGCAAAAAGTAATGATGCCATGGAGATTTAAGACCCTTTAGGAAAACGAAAAAACTAGAACTTAAGAAAGAAAAGAAAAATTGCAAAACAACATATGTTAACTTTATTGTTCAGAGTTTATAAATATTCTAAAAGCATAGCAATAAATAGATGGCTATACCCTTAGTAGTAGGATGGGATCTTGTAGAGGAGAAATGGCTTGATTTTATTTAGAAGTACTATTACAATTAGGAAAGGTGTAGAGAATGTAGATATTGTTACTTGTCTGAAAAAACAAAGGTAGAAAGCTAGAGTGCGTATACTGAGGGGGCAGGAGGAGGGATGCAAATAGAAATACTGAACTATTTGAAATGAAGGGAGGGTTGACCACAAAAGAAAGATTCCAGTAATGAGATGTGAGAAATTCTTAATCCGTAGTTGCTGGCTTTGAAAATGGAGGCAGAGGGCCACTAGTCAAGGAACACCAACAGCCTCCAGAAGCTGGAAAAGACAAAGAAACAAATTCTTCCTAGAATCTCCACAATGGAATAAACCCTCTGGGGCCTTAATTTTAGACCAATAAGATCCATGTTCTTCTAATATACAAACAATAAAATAATGAATTTGTATTTTATTTGCCACTAAGTTCATAGTGATTTGTTACAGCAGCCATGCAAAACTTACACTATCTGCTTAAAACAATAGATAATTTAGGCAAGATTCTAGAAAGCCTGAAAGGTAGGATAGTTATCTTTCCAAGTGTAGGGAGAGGCTGTAGTTTTGGTTTGCTGAAGCTTATGAAATGCATTATGCCAGAAATGGGTTGGCTTTTAATAATGGGTATTTATTATCTTACAAGTTTACAGTTCTAAGGCCATGAAGATGTCCCAATTAAGGCATCAACGGACAATACCTTCTCTGGAGACTGGTTACTGGAGAGCTTGGGTTCCTCTGTCAGAGAGCTAGGCACATGGCTACGTCTGCTGGTCTTTCTCTCTCAGGTTTTGCTGCTTCAGCTTCTGGCTTCTCCACCTGTGACTCTTTCTCTAAACTTTGCTTGGTGTTTTTCTCTGCTTCATCCATCCCTTAGCTTTTGTATGTGGTTTATCCTCCTTTAAAGGATTCCAGTTAAAGGATTAAGATCCACCTTAAGTGAGGTGGGTCAAATCGCAATTGAAATAACCTAATCAAAAGATTCCATTTACATAAATCCATAAGCACAGAAATGGATTAAAAGAAAGTGTTTTTTTCTGGGTTGCATACAGCCGCCAAACCGCTACAGTAGTGATGTGAAGAGGGCCATATTATATCAACAGTGTAAGAATGGGAAGTGAAAGAAAATTGCTGCGATTGGTCTTCAAATATAATGGTTTTAAGGACTATCAGAAATTATCAAAGTTTTTCTGGTTGTCAGTCATTTAATTTGTTATAATTTGTATTAGTATATACATGTTTGTTTCTCTGGAAAATATGAAAGTGTCAGGTATAGATAAAAATACTCTACTGAGAAATTACAAATTAAGAGATGATTTTGATTACTTAATCATATTCTTTTTTTTTTTCTCAGATATTGGAGTGGACAGAGGGGATAACTGAAATCCCTAAACTATAATTCAGCTGCCCTGATACCTGATATGATTGTAAAGCCCTTATCTTGTGGCTTTGTGACTATACGAGCTGTTGTTACTCCTTTTATCTGGTCATTTTCTTGTAGAGCAAAGGTCCTAAGGTTAATGATGAATTTGAAGTCAGCCATTAACTAGTTTCAGCCCTGGCCATTTGTAAATAGTATCAGCTATATTCTGCTATTGAAAGATGACTTGTCTCCCTTATTTTCAGCTTGCACCTTTATTGTTGAAGTTTGCCTCCCCTCCTTTCAATTTATGTTCTCCTATTGAGATGATAATGATAACACTGTCTCCTTTTTTGTTTTGAATTTGCTATGTGAAATCACTACTTCTCCAGTTGCTAAAATCCTTAAAAACCTTGAGCCCTCTAAACTCGGGGAGACAGCTTTTGGACCACTAAGCCATCTGCTCTCCTACTACATACCTAGTAATGAACTTTCTCTCTTTGGTTATTAAGTGTGTCAGGCAAAAGAATCCTCAGCCTTTGTCAGGTAACAATCCCACCCTCTGGACCCCAATGATACATGTGCTTTCTACATGGAAAATACATTCACACCAGCCACAACATCCCAAAAGCCTTAAGTCATTTCAGAAACAATGCTTAGTACAAAGTCTGACCAAAATCAGTTATACGCATGGTTTGTCCTGGGTCACAATTCTCCAGATTTGTGGGCCTGTGAAACATAGAGAACAAGTTATCTGCTTCTGATATACAGTAGAGGAACAGGCAAAGGATAAACATTACCATTCCCATGGAGAGAAATAAGAAGGAAAATAGGGTTTTTGGGTCCGAAACAACCCTGAAACACAGCAAACCATTTCCCATTAGATTTTAAGGTCCAAGAGGCATCTATGGAACGATGCTTTGTCCTGTGGGCCTGAAGAAGTGGCAGCCTTACTCCTCCAAGTACCTGCCCAGCAGCAATGCTCTCCCCAATACCGGAGTGAAGTTTCCACCCTCTCCAAGAAACAGGATGGTGGTCAAACTCCCTGCAAATGCCTAGGCACAAGCTCTATGCCCTCACAACAATGGGGAAGCTAGTACTCTCCTGAACAATGGGGCAGAAGGTCCACCCTCTCTAAGCCTCAGGACAGATGGACCCTTTCCACACACATGGGTGGCTCTACTCTCTTTACCTGAGCAGTTATCTTTGGTCCAGAGCTCAGCTTCTATGGTTCTACTGTTGAAATGAGATTTCCTTCAATGTGTCTGATTTATGTCTCTTTTAGTCCAGGCTGATAGCTGTTTTCTTCACATACATCTCTCTCACATACACACAGAATGGTTAGTTCTGGATGTAGTTCATGGAGGCCAAACCATCAGATAGTAGGACTTTCTACGGATCCTTTCTGAATATCTGCACTTCCAACCCTCACTTGCACTAAAGTGGCTGACTGGACCCATGTTGAGTTTACTCCTCACATAGAGTACTGTGGACTCACTTTCTGGAAACTCAGCATATTCCAAGCCATCAATTTCAGGGTCTTTTGTGCCCAGGAGTTCAGTTCTCAGCTTATCCATTTCCTCTCCATTTTACTATAAAATGCAAGGAGAAATCAGGCCACACTTTCCACATTTAGGTTAGAAATTTCCTCAGTTAAGTTTCTAAGTTTATCACTCTCAGATTTTGCCATCCATCTAATATCAGAGCTCAATTTCTGCAAGTTCTCTGCCACTTTAAAATAAGGATCACTTTTCTTCCAGTTCCCAACAGCATATTCATCATTTTCTTCTAAGTCCTCATTGGAAGTAACTTTAGCATTCATATTTCTACCAACAGTCTTTTAAAAGCAACGTGTCTTTCCTATCAATCCCCCCACAATTCTTCCAGACCCTACCCATCTCCCAATTCCATAACCATTTCCACATTTTAGCATGTAAGTTTCTTCCTTTCTTTTATTTCTTCACTGCTATTCTTTTGGTATTTGCCAATAAAACTATTGAAGCTCTAGACTTCATTTTCTCAAATAGTAAACATTTGATTCATCTTATCTTAAAAGAAAAGATAGGGGAAAACATCAAACTGGATTGTTAGGCCATCTTCCTTCCAGCTTCTGAGTTTTAATAGAATGAGCACTAAGAAACATTTTAAATACCTGAATTGAAATGTACATTAAGGCTAATGAGTAGTTTCTCACTACAAAATTATTGCTTAACTTTTTTCTCATTACACCATGAAATGCTTCTGAAAGCCTAATTTGTGGTCACTGAGAGTACTCTGAGATCACAGCTATTTTCACAATAACACCTAGGTGCCTTTTTTGCTTCTTTGGCACTTGCACAGAGGTTGTGAAAGCAATAATGGAGTGAAACTGATGGAACATATCAAGGCAGTAGCACTTGTTGTCAGTTGCAGAAAAAAGAATTCCAGGTTCATTTAAGATAAACCAGTAAAACATAAAATACACCTTTTGTTTTTTTGGAAATACAACTCAAAAAATATTCTTTGTGACACAATGGGAAGTATGCATAAAACACTTCTGTAGCATCCTGAAGTACCAAAGTTTTTCAAGGAATACTTGCATGTGATTGAGTATGCACAAACTGAAATAGGTGCATTTTTGAAAGAATAAGTGACAAATTATGGTTTTTACAGTTCAGTATTTGGAAGACATTTTCTTGAAAATGAACAAAGTGAGCATGTCACTTCAAGGAAAACAAATGATAGTGTTTACAGCCAATGATAAAATTTGAGCTTCAGAGGGAAATTATAATTTTGGAAAATTTGTATCTGTCATTATGAGCTTTGCAGTTTCCCAAGTTTTGAAGACTTGTCTAATGAGATCAGTGGTGATATTAACTGATGCCTTTTTAATATATATTTAAAAATGAAAATTAATCACATTCAGAAGATCTTCATAATTCGGTAAACCAATATTTTCCAAATGTCCAGTCCATGATGTTATAAGTCATATATGTATAAAGCATTCTTTTAAAATGTAAGCTAGACCAATGGATTTAAATGTGAGAGTACTAAAGTTTAATGACAAGATTTCATATTCCTCTTTGCTACCAATTTTTAAGAAATTACCACATATTGAATTTTGGTATAGTATCAAAACAGAATATCCACAATTCTCTGAAAAGACAGTTTAAATAATTTCCCTTTTCTAACTGCATATTTGTTAGAAGACTGAGTTTATTAAGTATATAATTTATTGGTTTTTAAAAATTAAATGCCTTTTATTATATTAAGAAAGTTATCTTCTGTTTGTACCTGCTAAGATTTTTAAACCATGGATAGGTGGTGAACTTTACTAAATGATTGTTCTACAATTATTGAAACAATATGTATTTTTGCCTTTATTCTAACAATGTGATGGAGTACATTGACCAATTTTTTTTCATATTAAATCAGTTGTGCGTTCCAGTAATTAACCTAAATTGGTCATGAGGTATTATCATTTTAATCATATTTCTGAATTTACTTTGCTATCATTTTGTTGAGTATTTTTGAATCCTTGTTCATGAATGATGACCTATAATTGTCCTTTCTTGTGTTATCTTCATCAAGATTTGTTTTGGGGGTTAAGCTGACATTGTGAAAATAAGTTGAAAAATGATCATTTTCATATTTATCACGTCTTAGTTTTTATTATAGTAATTATTTTGAGATAATTACAAAATCATATGCAGTTATAAGAAAAAAAACCAGAGTGATCATTGCAAACTTTATCCAGTTTATCCCAAAGGTAACACTGAAAAGCTGTGTCTGAATCAGAATATTGACATTGATGCGGTAGAGATACAGAACAATTCTATTAATACAGTGACACCTTCTTTTGTCCCTTTACACCAAAAAACTATATCCTTCACAACCCCTAACATATCCATGATCTCTGCTAATCACTATCTATTATTTTGTATTTTTAAGAATGCTATATAAATGGAATCATAAAATACATTTTGGGGGAAGTAGCCTTTTCACTCAGAGTAATCTTCTGGAAAGTTATCCAGCTTTTTGTGCATATGAATAGTCTTTTCCTTTTAATTGCTGAGTAGTGTCCCACAGTATAGATGTACCACAGTTTTTAAATCATTCCCCATTGAAAGACATTTGAATAATTTCCAGTTTGGGGTATTATGAATAAAACTGCTAAGAACATTGATGTACAGATTTTTACATGAATGTAATGTTCTCCTTTCCTAGGAAGATATGCCTAAAAGTGCAATTTCTAAGTCATGTGGTACTCATCTGTTTGGTTTTGTTTATTTTTGTTTGTTTTTCATTGTGGTAAAATTCATAAAAACATATCATTAACCACTTTAAAGTGTAAAAACCCAATGACACTTTTCAGATGAGGAATATTGTGAAACCGTCACTTATTTTTGGTTCCAAAACATTTCAACACCACCAAACATTTACCCCCTCTGCATTAAACAGTCACTTCTTATCATCCCTTTTCCCAGCTCCTGGCAAGCATGAATCTGTTTTCTATCTCTATGTCTTTAACTATCCTGGATATTAAACATAAATTCTATAACACATGACTTTTGTGTCTGTCTTCTTTCTCTTACTGTAATATTTTTGAGGTTCAACCATATTGTAGCATATGTCAGTACGTCATTCCTTTTTACGGTTGAAAAAATTCCATTGTATGGCCCTATCACATTTTGTTCATGCATCCTTCTGTTGGTGGGCACTTGGGTTGTTTCCACCTTTTTGCTATTTTGAATAATGCTGCCATGAACATTCAAGTACAAGTATATATATATATATATATATATATATATATATATATATATATATATATATATATATATATTTGTCATGGGCAGGCACCAGGAAATGAACCCGGTTCTCCGGCATGGCAGGTGAGAATTCTACCACTGAGCCACCGTCACACTGCCCTACCAGTCTCTTTTGAATATCTGTTTTCAATTATTTCATGTAAATACCTTGGAGTGGAATCATTGGTTCATATGGTAGTTTATGTTTATCTACCTGAAGAATGGCCAAACATTTTCCACAGCAGCTGCACCATTTGACACTCCCACCAACAATGTAAAAGTGTTCTGGTTTCTTTAAATATTTGTTACTTTCCATTTTTCTTTTTTCTAATTATAGCCAACTTTCTGGGTGTGAAGTGGTATCTCACTGTGGTTTTGATTTGTATCTTCTTTATGACTAATGTTGAGCATCTGTTAAGGTATTTGTTGAACATTTGTATATATTCTTTGGGAAAATGTCTGTTCAAGTCCTTTTTCTGCTTTTTAACTGAGAGATGTTTGTCTTTGTTGTTTGGTTGTAAGAGTCCTCTTTATATTTTCTCAGCACAGACATTTATTAAATACATGAATTGAAAATATTTCATTCAATTTTGTAGGTTATCTTTTCACCTTCTTGATGTTATTCTTTGAGGTACTATTCTTTGATTTTAATTTTGGTTAAATATAATTTATATATTTCTCTTTTGTTGCTTATCCTTCTGATGTCATGTCTAAGAGTCCACTGGCTAATCCAGGTACATGTAGATTTTCCTCTAAGTTTTCTTCTAAGAACTTTAGAGTTTTAGTGCTTACATTTAGTTCTTTGATTCATTTCGAGTTAATTTTTGTAGATGGTATGAGGTAAGGGTTCTACTTCATTCTTTTGCATGTGGCTATTCACATGTACTAGCACCAGTTATTGAAGAAACTATTCTTCTTTCATTGAATAGACTTGGTACCCTGTCAAAAATCAACTAATCATTGATATATGGGCTTATATCAGGACTCTCAATTTTATTCCATTCAGTTATATGTCTTTCCCTATGCCACCACACTATTTTGATTACTATAGCTTTATAGTAAGTTTTGAAGTATATTTAACTTTTTTTAAAACTGCATAATTGTTTTCCAAAGTGGCTGCATCATTTTACATTCCTATCAGCAATGTGTGAATGATTTTGTTTCTCCGCACCTGACAACATTTTGTGTTGTTACTTATTTTATTTAGCTATTCTGATAAGAGAATTGTGATATTTCATTGTGATTTTAATTGGCATATTTTGATCACTAATGTTGAATGTCCTTTCATGCGTTTATTTACCATCTGCATATCTTCCTTGGTAAAATACCTTTTTATTTCTTTCACCCAATTCCAGCTAGATAATGCTGTTGTTTTCGTTTGTTTGTTTTTACTGTTGAGTTTTGAGAGTTCTTTTTATATTTTAGATAATAATCCTTTGTTGGAATCAAAGTTTGTATGTATTTTCTCCTAGTCCACAGCTTTTCATTTCATCCTCTTAATGGGGCCTTTGTAGAGTAAAAGTTTTAATTTTGATGAAATCTAACTCATATTTTTTTTTCCTTTTATAGATAACTTTGGAGTTAAGAACTCTTTGCCTAGCCCTAGATTCTGAAAATTTCATCCTATTTTTTTCAAAATGTTTTATAGTTTTACACTTGCTATTTAAGATTGTGATTCAATTCAAGTCTGTATAAGATTGGCAGTTTAGTTAACTTCATTTTTTTTTGGCCTGATTATGTCCTATTCTTCAATCATCTTTTGATGGGAAGGCTTTCCTTCCTCTATTGAATCGATTTTCAACTTTGTTTAAAAATCAGATAAGCCTATTTGTGTCAGCTCATTTCATGTTCTCTATTCTGCTCCATTGACCTAGGTGCTGATCCCTCTACCAATACCATACACCCTTGATTAATGTAGTTATATAGTTAGTCTTCTGCACATAAGTAGACTAATTTCTCCAACTTTATTTTCATTTATGAAATTATTTTAGCTATTCTACTTCCACAGCCAGCTATAGAAATTTTAGAATAATATTGTTTGCACCTATTATAGCTGTGTTGATCTTTCTGGTAATATGAAATATACATTAAACCAATATGTCAATTTGAGGAGATGCCAAACTGTTTTCAATAATGGCTGTTTCACATACCCACCAACAATGAATGTGTGTCCTTACTTTTCCACATCCTCTCCAACCCTTGATAGTTTCCATTTATTTTTAATAGTAGACATTTGAGTGGGTTTGAAATAGTATCTCCTCATGGTATGAATTGTATTTCACAAAGTTTAGTAATAAGCATCTTTTCAGGTGCATTATGGCCATTTATACCTTCATTGGAGAAATGTCTATTCAAGTCTTTTGCCCATTTTAAAATTGGGTCATTTGTCTCTTTGTTATTGAATTATATGATTTCTTTTCATATTCTATATATTAAAACCTTACCAAAATGTGTTTTCCAAATATTTTCTTCCATTGAGTATGTTGTCTTTTAGAATGATGGAAATGTTTTGGTAATGAGTGGTAGTGATGCTGACACAATGTTGTGAGCATAATTAACAGTCATGGAATACATATATCTGAATGTGGTTAAAAGGGAGAAAATGTTAGGTTGTATATAAAGCATTAGAATAAAATTTTTTTAAAGATCCATAGAACTTCACTATACTAACAGTGAACCCTAATTTAAATCATGCAGTACAGTTAATAGTACAATTATAAAAATGTGCATTCATCAATTGTAACAAATGTACCACATCAATTGAAGGTATTAATAATAGGGTGGTATATGAGAATTCTGTATTTTATGCAAGATTGTTCTGCAAACCCAAAATGTCTCTAATAAAAAAGTAGACCCTTAACTATACCACAAGTTAGTTGTTAGAGAAAATCAAAAATATTGAAAACATTTAGCTAGCAGACAAGAATAAAAGAAAAAGAGGCCAATATCTAAAATCAGAAATTAAAGAAGGGCATCACTACTGACCACACAAAAACTGAAAGCATTATAAGAAGATAGATACTATGAACAAGTGTACAGCAACAAATTAGAGAAACAAGATGAAACGGACAAATTCTTAGAAACACACAAGCTATTTACACTAAACCAATAGTTTAAATAGTTAAAATCTATTAACAAACCAATAACCAATAAAGAGATTTAATCAGTAATTGAACATTCTCAACAATGAAAATTCTCAGAACCAGAAGACTTCACTGGTGAATTTTAGGAAACATTTCAAGAAGAATTAATACAAACCATGTTCAAAATCTTCCAAAAAATTGAAGAGGCAGGAACATTCCATAACTCACTCTATAAGACCAAAATCATCTGCATCCCAAAGCAAGATAAAGACACCATAAGAAATGAAAATTCTTATTCCAATATCCCTTGTGAGTATAGATGCAAAAATCCTCAACAAAATACTAGCAAACTGAATCTAGAAGACCATTAAATGAATTATATATCATGATCAACTACAGTTTATTCAAGTTATGCAAGCTTGGTTAAACAACAACAAAAAAATCAATTAATTTTACACATCACATAAATAGAATAAAAGAAAAGAAAAAGAAAATGCCTGATCATCTCAAGTGAAGCAGCAAAGGCATTTGACAAAATTCAGGACCATTTCTTGAAAAAACACTTTGAAAGCTAAGAATATAAGGAAACTTCCTCAACATGATATAGGGTATATATGAAAAACCCACAGCTGACAACATACTCAATGGTGAAAACCTGGATGCTTTTTGGGTAAGATTAGGAAGAAGATAAGTATTCTGTATTCCTCTATCACCACCATTATTCAATATTATACTAAAAGTTCTGTCTAGAGCAATCAGCCAAATAAATAGATAAATAAACGAACAAATTATAAATGGCACCCAAACTGGAAAAGAAGTTTTACCACGTTGCAGATGACATGATCCTATATAGAGAAAATCCTGAAAATTCCACAATATAGCAAAATCAGCAAAACGCAGGATACAGGATTAGCAGGCCAAACCCAGTAGTATTTCTATACCCCAATAATGAATAATTTGAGGAGGAAATTTAGAAAAAACTAAAAGAATCAAATATCTAGGCATAAATTTAACAAAGAATGTGAAGTATTTATACGCTGAAACTTTTTAAAAAAACTAAAAGCGTTGTTAATGAACTCAAAGACCTAAGTAAACAGAAAGAAATTGCATGTGCATGGACTGAAAGGTTAAATTTTTTAAGAAGTCTGTTCTAACTAAAGCAATTTATAGATACAATGCAATCCCAATCAAAATTCGAACAGCCTTCTTTGCAGAAATGGAGAACCCAATCATAAAATTTATATGGAAGGGTATATGGCCCCAACAACCTAAACCATCTTGAAAAAGAAGAACTGAATTGGTGTATTTAAATTTCCCAATTGTATAATTTATTACAAAATTACAGTAATCAAAACTGTATGATATGAGCACAAGGACTTACCCATAAACCAAAGGAATCAAGTTAAGAATTCAGGAATAAAACCTCACATCTGTGGCCAATCGATATTTGACATCATATACATAATTTATCTCAAAATGGAATAAATACCTAAATATTGGAATCAATCCTATAAAATTAAGAGCAGAAAATAGAGGGTCACTCTTCAGGACCTTGTTCTAGACATTGGTTTCTTAGAATATACAAGAACACAAAAGCATCAAAAATAAAAATAAATTATTTGGATCTCATCCGAATTTAAAACAGTTGTGCATCAAAGAACCTCATCCTGAAAGTAAAAAGACTGTAAATAATGGGAGATAATTATTTGGAATACATGTCTGATAAGGGTTTAATATCTAGATTGTATGAAGAAATCCTGCAATTCAACAACAAAAGACAACCCAATTTACAAGTGGGAAAAACACATGAACAATAGACTTTTCTCTAATTAAGATATACAGTTAGCCAAAAAGCACTTGAACATATGTTTAGCTATTGAAGAAATGAAAGCCAAAATCATGATGAGATGCAATCTTACACCCTTTAGAACAGCAACCATTAAAAAAGAAATCAGAAAATAACAAGAGTTGGATGGGATGTGGTGAAATAGGAATGTAAAATGATGTAGCTACTGTGGAAAATAGTACGGCAGTTTCTAAGAAAGTTATGTATAGAATTTATATATGAACCAGCAACTCCAATTCTACATATATATCCCAAATAATTGAAGGCAGGGATTTGAACAGATATTTGCACACTGATGTTCACAGCAACATTATTCACAACGGCCAAAAGTTGCAAGCAACCTAAGTTCCTCAAAAGGTAAATAGATGAATGGCATGTGGTTGTAAATACAATGGAATTACTATTCATCCATAAAAGGAATGAAATTCTAATACATGTGACAACATGGATGAACCTTGAAGATATAATGTTGAGTGAAATAAGCCAGACACAAAAGGACAAATATTGCATGATCTCATTTATATGAAATAATAAGAGTAAGCAAATTCATAGTAAGAAACTAGAATACATGTTACCAGCGACCAAAGTGGCAATATGGTATGGGGAGAGGTTCAAATTTTGGTTTCACGTGATGCAAAGGTTTTGGAAAGGGTTGGTGATGGTAGCACAACATCCTGAATGCAATTAATGCCACTGCATTATATATTTGAGTGTGGTTAAAAAGGGAAATTTTAAGTTATGAATATGTTACTAGATCAAAATTTAATCTATACAGTGAATCCTAATGTAAACTCTGGACTACAGTTAACAATATAATTTTAATAATATTATTTCACCAAATGCAACTAATGTACTACACTAATAAAAAGTGTTAACAATAGTGAAAACTATGTGTATATTCAGGGGAGAATATGTGAAATCTGTATGTTCTGCCTGATTTTTCTATAAATCTATATGTTCTCTATTTAAAAAAGTAAATCTAATTCCTAATGCTTGTAGCCTCAAAAAGCTGTCAACAAATGCTGATCAACTCCTCAGTTTCTATTAGTCCATTAGTCACTTATCTGGCTCCTAATGAATCAGCAAAAGCCACAGCACAAAAGTAGCTTTTGTGGCCTGGATTATCTCCTAGGCCTCCAATCTCCCCCAGAACCTGGCCCCAAAATTTTTCGCTCTATTTTTAATTCAACAATGTCTTCAGATGTTTAAATTTTTTGAGTTCCGTAAATAAGAATTTCTGTCCACATAATCAAACCTACCAATGATGAAAGTGTATATGATATATCACTCATTAGTTAATTGCTCCAAGCACTCAGAATTCATTTTAAATGAACACATACATCAATTATCCACTATCTGCTCTGAAAGGAAAACTTTTCCTTTCCATTATACTGTCTCAACTCATTCCCCCGTGCAAAATAAATGATTCATCTTTTCCTTTGAGGTTTATACTTTGCCAGTAACACTTTCTAAAGAGTTAGTTATTTGTCTCTCTTCAGATACCATTTGTCCAACGCCTTCATATTTCTTCTTGATCAATTCCAAAAATGCCTTTCATATTCTTTTGGGAACTCTTGAAATTTCTTTGAACATGTTTTTGAACATGTGATTCTCACAAGAGAAACAGTGTTGTCTGGATTCAATAAACAAACCTACAAAGGTGCTTAAGGAAATTTTTATAGTGATGGAACAATTCAATATCTTGATTGTTTTCGTGTTTACACAATTGTATGTGTTTATCAAAACTCATCAACAGTACAGCAAAAAAGAGGAATTTTACTGCATATATATATATTTTTAATCTAATACGTAATTATGAGGGAAAAACCTATGGAATCTTTCCTTGAGAAAATACAAACACAGATTGCCACATAGACTAGCTATACATGTAATTCATGATAAAACATGTTTTGCCTGAAATGCTCCTTATTCAATGCCACTCAACAGAGTCATCCTGACTTTCTGGATTTGATCTACATTGCCCAATATGGTAGCTAACACCTATGTAAAATTAAAACTTTCATTGCTCAGACATAGTAGCCTTATTTCATGTGCTCAATTAGGAAAATACCTTAGAGCCTACTATATTGGATGGCACTAATATAGCACATTTCCTTTTTCACAGAATGGTCAATTATACAGCCCTGTTCTAGACAGTTATTTAGTTACTCTTGAGACACCGGAAACATTGTATTTTTTTTCTGCCTTTCAGATATTGGAAATGCAGGTTAAATTGTATATGCCATGCCAATTATCATATAGTACTTTTTTATCAATTGAGTGAGCAATGTATATTATAAGCTGTGCATTTGTTATGGCAATAATCCAAGACATTGGTCTGGTTCTTAAGAACATAAAATAATACAATAAAAATTAAGCATATACATAGATATTCACAGCTTAAAATAGTTCCTTATGTGAAAAAAATATCAAGTGTGGTACAATTGCACTATCTTAAGAATTTATATGGACAGATTTTGTCATCATAAGAATATAGATGGGTCAGTTTTAGGTAAAATGTTTAGGTACATCCTAGTAAAACTAGGGGTCCTAAGAATAGATGGAATTTCATAAATAAAGGAATCCATAAGGAATTGATGACATATCATAGGGTAGAAAATTTCAAGTGGTGATGTAAATAGAAGGGGTGCAGCCAGGGAACTGTGAGCCCTTGAGTTTGATTAATACAACAATTCCATATAGAGAAAATGTAAGAGATAACAGTAGAAATATAGACACAGGGGCGGCTGCCGTGGCTCAGCAGGCAGAGCTCCGACCTGCCGTGCTGGAGGTCTGGAGTTCGAACCCTGGTGCCTCCTGCCCATATGCAAATTAAAAAAAAAAAGAAAAAAGAAATATAGACACAGTTAGGTACTTGAGAGTCTTGAACTCCAAGTAAGCTATTTTGTGAAGGATAATTCAGTTTTGAGTGAGCGCGCGATGTGACTAGAACAGCCTATAGGTGACATGATCAAGTCTAGTGTGGAGATAGAACAAGAAGTTAGAAAACTTTATGAATGAGCACATAACCAGTGGTTTTCGGTATACATGAAAGGAAATTGATGCATGAGAGAGACAGCAACACAATTTCACGTCATTTACTATTACCAACTTGATCCTTCCAAAGAAATATAAATAAGTAAGTAAATAAATAAATGAACAAATAGATGGATGTGTTTAGTAGCAAGTATTGCTCTTGAAAAAATACATGAACAAATTAGAAAAAATTAAAATTTTGCAAATAACATCTTTTATTTATTACAGCTGCATTTTTAACTCTATTGGGAGATGTTTTAAAATGTCTACTGAAAGAGGGGAATAATTTGGTCTCATAGTAATAGATAATAATCACTGATCAATTAATATTTACCCTATTTATATCTACCTGTGTTTTAAGATAATTATTGTAGCTGCAATTTGAGGTAAAAAATTATTGCTATTGTTATTCTTAAGGATGAGAAAACATAGGTTCAGATAGGATAAATAGTTTCGAATATAAAACATAACTACCAAGTAGCAGAGTTTAATAGAAATATGCTTGATTTCCCATCTGAAGTTCTATACTGCTACGTCTTATCCTCCCATAGTTTACTTCAGATAATTATTTTGACTGACTATTCAAAATCTGTCACATAGGCAATTTATTATGAATCTATTTCAAATTGGGTCTTTTACTCAATTATAAATATTAAAAGAAACTTTAGTGCTTCATCAATTCAGAGAAGTTGTACTCAATATTATCTTTTATAATATATACAAACCCTAGGAGCAAACAAATTTCTGGTTAAAAATGGCAGTTTAAACCCATGCTTAAAAGTCACATATTCCAGACACATATAAGATATTGATTACCATGAATAATAAACAAATTCATGCAAGTATGCTTAAGAGAAGGAAATTATATATTTGGACATCAGAAGTACAAAGATTACCTTGAAAAGAAAGAGAGAAAGAAAGGAGAATGGAAGAGAGAGAGGGGGAAGAAGGAAGGAAAGAAGGGAGGAAGGAAGGAAGGAGGGAAGGAAGGAAGGAAGGGCACAAGAGTATGTGTGAACAAAGATAGCAGGACTTGTGAGGAACCAAGGAAATAATGGCAGCACACTCAGGATAAGAAATAAGTACCACAATGGTAGTCTGAAGACAGAATAAAGCCATAAGTTAAAAATTTGTAAGAAACCTGTTAGGTAGCCTATAGGGAGGCTATGACTTCCTGCCCATAAAGAGGATTAAAAATAGCCCAATTTATTCACCTCAGGTTTTCCAAAAGTTCCAGCTCTGTGCCTGAGAAGAAATGGACACATGAATATGGGACTTGCAACTGTAATTTGATACACACTCACACGTGGGCCTCAGAAATGCACTGCCTATACAAAACAACAATCTTAAGTTGAACTGCCCGTAGCTGTTTAGATCTGTGCCCTTTTTACACAAGGATGCTTTTGAATTCTAGACTGGGCACTCGAGAAATATCTCTTTGAAGGTGAGTGCACTTCAATGAGAAAAGTATCATGAAAAGCAGTCAACAGAGAGACAACAACCAGGAGGAACAAGTAAGGAAATAAAGATGCTAAGACAATTGAATTTCAAATGAATATTGTGATGTATATTCACATAAAAAATAATTAAATTCATTCCAAAACTTATAAGGAAAGTTGAAATATTTCTCTTGAGAGAAAGAGAAAGAGTGAGTGTGAGAGAGAGAGAGAGAGAGAGAGAGAGAATTTAAATGCCAACCTGGATAATTCTAAGGAGAAACTTCTTGAACTGGAAAATAAACATGAAACAGAAAAGAAAATAATAAGAGAAAAAAATGAAGTTTTAAGATGCTCCAAGACACATGTAATTGGTCTTTCTTACCATAAAAGTAGAGGGATTTTTCAGAAAAAATATTTTAATAAATATTTCCTGGAACTTTTTCAGAAATTAAAAATGGCATGCTTCTTGATGTTTGTGAAGTGGTAAATGGCAAGCGATATTTCAAAGGAAAAAATGCATATACATATATATTATTATTCAGACATTTGTAAATAGCACATGTATTTTTAAAATTCTAAAAACTATCAGAGATAAAAAAGATTAGTCTGAACAAGACACTATAATACAATCTTCACAGAAAACCAAAAATTCTAATTCTAGCAAAACTATAATCCAATTATTATAGTAAAATATAAAAACCCAGGAGATGCACATTGCACACATTTGATAAAATGTATTCATTTGTTCTGTGGCACACCCTTATGGTTGCATTGGTTCTTTAGCTTCTTGCTAGTCTCTAACTTCATTTTTTTTTTCTTGTGGAGTCCACATTCTATGAAAGGAAATGAAAATACCACACATAGTCTTCCAGTCCCTCCACTACTCTGTACATTAGTACCTTAGGGAAAGATGGATGGCTCAGGGACATTTGAGTAGAACTTTTCTGTTTATTTAAAAGAAGCACACAAGAGCAATAGCTTTCTTCTCTTACAGATATGATTGTAGCCTTCCTGTGACTATGAAGGGGAAAATTTTTGAAAGTTGAATCTGGAAGAAGAGATACGAAGTGGGTCCTTTGGAATGGCCCTTCCTTTAGACATCTTGAAATGTGAAGAAGTATATACTTTTAAGCTATTTTGGGTCAGATATTCTATTTTTTTAAGATAAAAGCAGACTAACTATTACACACAATTCATCAATTTTTTTTATCATTTTTTTATATATCAAATACAAGGAATTCAGTTGTGAAGTCGATGGATATGAACCCATGGAGCTTACCTTTCTAAGGGAAAACAAGCAAACAAAAGCATACAGGTATCTTCAAACAAGTAAATGCTATATAATTTTGAAATATCTTCAATTTGCCTGTGGATCTACTCTCCAAGCTTCTCCATTCTGCTCTGTTTCCATGGATTCAGACCTGTATGCGCTACATCAACTGGCTCTGTTGTGTCGTGGCCTCCAGGTTGGGTATGGCCAATAGAGACATGAGCAGGAGAGACAAATGTGGTACTGGTCTTTATTCCCCTGCCTCTGTCCCTATTGGGTCACTGAGAGTTGACTGCATCTTTTTATGTAAAAATCACCTCTTCTTTCAGAGAGTCCCCTCCATAGCAGCAACCTGTAACTTTCTATAACTGCTTATTTTTGGCTCAACTGCAGTTGTAGTAAGTATTCCTGCTGTTTTTTGCTAATCCTCATTGATTCTCCTGGGCAATTTATAAGGAAAGTGATTTAAAAAATTATTTGTGAAAATTATGTAGGGATTTCTAAGTCAAAATAAAGAGTATATATATATATTTTTTCTATATGAAGTGTAATGGGGAACTAATACAATCTACTAATCATGAGAGCAAAAAATGTCTGATATATTTTATAATTATGAAAAGCTGTCCTGTAATCAATGGGTTATAAAGGGACCCAAGTGTGCTGGAGGTAAATCACTATAAAAATATTGTAGGGACAACGAGACAGCATGGTGGGTTTTTTAAAGTAGGGATATTGAAAATAGCAAGAATGGATTGCAGCTAGTATTTTGGCGACAAGTCAAAACTTGAGACTACTTGTTGATGGATTGAAAGTACGGGTGAGAAAAAGTGAAATCAAAGGTTATTCTTGGAATTGTGATTGATTAGAAAAATGTCTAAGCCACAGATATGTTTACCAAAGTATTTGGCATCTTAAATTTAGTTCTTTCCTATTGTGGAACCAGATAATCATATATCAAATGTTTTAGTTAATTGTACTTTGTATGAATATGATATTTTAAAATTTTAAAAACTGCCCTTTTCCAGGAATTCTAACTCATTAACAAAAGACCCATATTTAGAATTAACAAGAAAAATGCTTCCATTAAAAATCTCTCATTTACGTTTATCATCACACATGGTTTAAAATCTTTCACAGAGCTTTTTAGTCCTTCTAATTCCTCAGTACAATATGAACCAATTCAAGGTGTTACACTTTTATAATATACTCTGATAACCAGTTGCTGAGTTAGCTGTGAAATATAACATTAACTTTATTCTCTTTCTCCTTTCAATTTATAAATGATAAATAAACAGACACTCTGAAAATATCTGTTTTACTGTAATAAAAACAAATGGAGTATTGTTTTATTCTTGCTTAAGACTGAAAGTTTTTCAATTCCATGTGTACATTAGTGAACCATGGTCTATACTTTTGTTTACATGGTCTATGCTTTTAAATGTATGTCAAAATAATTTCCATGTAGTAAAAATAGTTTTAAAGTATGGATTGTTTTATGTTTAAAGTTATATACCAGCCTTTATAAAGAGATTCCATGATATAATACATTAGCCAATATTCAAATAGCAGTCTATGGAACTAAAGTGAAGATGTGAAAAAAAAAAAAAAACATGGCTAGATCCTACTTTTCATTAAAAATTTAGGATCATTGGTTCAATTCCTAGTGCTTGCCCATGCAAAAAAAAAAGGCATTAAATGATAATTTCACATTTTCTTTTATCTCAAACCTCTGCTTTGCTGTTAGATAAGAAGTGTTGGATTGAATTACTCTAAATATGCACAAATATTCACAGCTTTCCCATCTGTCCTTTTGGATAATGGTTATGAACACTTACTCTCTAAACTGCAAAGTACTATTTAAGTGTAAAATCTTATGATAAAAATATTAGTTTACTAGTGACAAAAAAATGCTTCAAGTGTTCTTTAAGAGAAATATTACAATGTTGTGTATAATTTTTCCTTTTCAGATTTTGGTATTAATCCAGACCATCATCAATTTTTCAACCTAGCTACAAGGAATTCATTAAGTAACTCACTAAATTTTATATTAATATGTCATGGATGCTACATGGACCAGATTATTTAAACATATTTG